>JAAALK010000289.1:23843309-24101648 GCA_019279435.1 Zizania palustris | reverse complement strand
AACACTTAGAGCATATGACATATCTGAGAGCGTACATAGCATGGCATACATGATGGATCCAATTGTGGAGGCATACGAGCTCACACTCATCTTCTCTAGTTTATTAGGTGTCGCAACACACTAAGTCTTACTAAGAGAAATACCATGTGACATTGGCAGAAAACCGTTCCTAGAATTCTGCATTTTGAACCGTTTAAAAAACCTTGTCAATGTACATACTTTGGCTTAATCCAATTAACCGTTTTGATCTATATCTATAGATCTTTATGCCTAGAATGTATGCTGCCTCACCAAGATCTTTTATCGAAAAACTATTTTTCAGTGAAGTCTTGACAACATCCATCAGAGGAATATCATTTCTGATCAACAATATGTCATCCACATATAGGACCAGAAATACAAGTGAGCTCCCACTAGCCTTTTTGTAAACACAGGGCTCTTCTTCATTCTTGATGAAGCCAAACCCTTTGACTACTTCATCAAAGCAAAGATTCCAACTCCGAGAAGGTTGCTTCAATCCATAAATGGACTTTATCAACTTACAAACTTTCCCAGCATTTCCTAGACCGCCAAGACCTTCAGGTTGTTCATGTACACATCCTCACTTAGGTTTACATTTAGGAAAGTCGTCTTGACATCCATTTTCCATATATCATAATCATAAAATGCGGCATAATAAACGTATCATCATAATAAACGTATCATCATAATAAACACCTTGAATCTGTTTGAAACCTTTCACCACCAATCATGCCTTATAGATGTGAATATTTCCATCAACGTCTATCTTCTTCTTGAAGATCCATTTACAGTCAATAGTTTTTACACCATCGGGTGGATCAACCAAGTTCCAAACTTGGTTAACTCGCAGAGACTCCAACTCAGATCCAATGGCTCCAAGCCATTTCTCAGAGTCTGGTCCCATCACTGCTTCCGCATAGGTCTTGGGCTCGTCGTTGTCCAACAACAACACATCGTGATGCCCATTGGTCAAGAACAAGTACCTCTCTAGCGCATGGACTACTCTACTAGATCTTTGTGGGGCTGACACATCTATAACAGGGTCTGCAACGTCTTGCGCCTCCTGCTCTAGTTCAGTGGGATCTGAAACACTTTCTAGTGACTCTCGAACCTCTTTGAGATGCACAGTCCTCCCACTAACCTCTTTCGAGAGAAACTCTTTCTCAAGAAATACGCCATTCCGAGCGACAAACACTTTGCCCTCTTCTCTATTAGAGAAATACTATCCTTTGGTTTCCCTATGATACCCCACAAAGAAGCATTGTTCAGACTTAGAACTGAGTTGTCAAATGTCATACGTTTGACATACGCCTCCCAGACCACATCTCATATGGCATCTTCTCTACTGACTTAGATGGAACTCTATTAATCGTAAAAGCTATGGTTTCTAGAACATGACCCCAATAGGATAATGGAAGATCAGTGTGACTCATCATGGACCACAGCATGTCCAACAAAGTGCGGTTTCTCCACTCGGACACCCCATTCCATTGGGGCGTACTGGGTGGAGTCAGCTGTGGAAACATTCCACACTGCTTTAGATGATCACTAAACTCATGGCTTAAATATTCAACCCCGCGATTAGATCGTAGAAATTTAATTGTCTTGCCCGTATAATTTTGTACCTAATTCTAGAACTCCTTGAACTTTTCGAAGGATTCCCACTTATGCCTCATGAAGTAGACATAGCCATATCTACTAAAGTCATCGGTAAAAGTGATAAAGTACTAAAAGCCTTTCATAGCCATGTGACTCATTGGAACACACACATCAGTATGTACTATGGACAATAGCTCACTCGCCCTCTCACTCTGTCCAGTGAATGGCGTCTTTGTCATTTTGCCAAGTAAGCAAGACTCGCATGTGTCATATGATTAAAAATAAAATGAATCCAAATGTCCATGACTATGGAGCTTCTGCACGAACTTTTCATTTATATGACCTAAACGACAATGCCAAACATAGGTAGGATTTAATTCATTGAGTCGTTGTTTGTTAGTACTAATGTTATAAATGTGTGCATCATCAAGACTCAGAATATACAATTCATTCACTAATGGACAAACACCATAGAGCATGCCATTTGAAAATATTGAACTACTCTTGTTCTTTATTACGAATTCAAAACTATATTCCTCTAAACATGAAGAAGAGATAATGTTTCTACCTAAGGCGGGAATGAAATAACAATTATTTAACTCCAAAACTAGTCCTGACTGTAGCGAAAGTGAATAAACGCCGTTGGCCAACGCTGCAACCTTTGTACCATTCCCGACGCGGCTATCCAGCTCACCACTTGCACACTTTCTTACTCTACTCAGCCCCGTCAATGATTTGCAAGTATGAATCATCGATCCGGTATCAAATACCCATGAATCATTTGGACGAGTAGTAATATTAATTTCAATAACATTAATACCTGGAGCAGAAGTCCCACTTCCCTTCTTGTTCTTCTGCTTTTCCAGGTACACCTTGCAATTGCGCTTCCAATGGCCAGGCTTGTGGCAATGGTGGCACACATCAGAGTTGGTAGGACCAGACCTAGACTTTCCAGTCGGTTTAGGATTTGCACTAGAGATCGAATATGTAGTCCTAGCCTTTTTCCTACTTCTCTTTTTGCCCTCCTTATGAACCAACATCACTTGATTAGGAGACTTCCTAATGCTCTCCTCAGCATTCTTTAGCATCCCATGGAACTAAGATAGTGCCTTGTCTAGTCCAACCATGTCATAATTCGTGATGAATGGCTCAAAGCTCAGTGGGAGCGACTATAGAATAACACCAATAGCTAGGTATGAATACAGTGGAGTGCCTAGTCTCTCTAGAGTCTCCATGCAACCAATCATCTTGATCACGTGAGCGCTCACTGGACTCCCTTCAGTTAGCCTGCTACCAAAAAAGCATTTAGACACATTGTATCTTTCTGCCATTGCCTGGTTTGGAAACATGCCCTTAAGCCCTATGATCATATCATAAGCACCACGTTCCTCATATTGTTTCTGAAACTCAGAGGACATGCAAGCAAGCATCAGACAACTGACATCCACAGAATCACTAGCAAGCTTCTCATAAGCATGCTTGTCTGCTATAGAAGCATCCTGTCCTAGTTCATTAGGGTGAGGTTCCTCCAAAACATAATCATTTTTCTCTTGTTAGAGAACAATTCTCAAATTTCGATATCAATCCATAAAGTTTGTTCTAGATGATTTCTCACGTTCAAGAATAGATCGCAAATTAAAAACTGGAGTGCTATTAATAGTAGAAGTAGTAGGTGCCATGATCTACAAAAGATTAAATACAAGGTTTAGCACTATGCAATGTTTATCTTCTATCCAATAAAATATGTTCCACTATTTTAAACCAAGTCACATTCCTTGTAATGACTAATAGTGGCGCAAGATCCATGGTCACACTATCTCCTAGAGAGCTTTGGCATCACTGCTAGAAGCTAGTTCACATAGGTAAGCAACTCCTTTCTAATCACATCGTATCTGACTCTTGTCGTTGGAGAAGCATCCAATGCTCAACTCCAACTCCTATGATCCAAGGCCCAAAACCGTTTTGATAGCCTTGTCAAGTGAACCAATACTATGCATGCAGAAGTATGACTTCCGACAAAACTAGTCGAGATAAAAGATAGCACCTTGCTTTGTCAGACCCACTATCGATGAGCACGAACCTTGGTGGGTGCAGCTATTGGGAAGAGCATCAACACTTATTTTTCTGAGGGAAAACTATTCTAGCACTGTAACGTTCCTAGCGCACACGAAACATGCAAGAATAGAATAATAGGAACATAAGAAAGCATCACAGGCAATCATATTAACTGTGGCATAGCATGACCTTCTTCACATGGCGATTTCCATGGCTCCCATAATCGAGTACGTGCTCCCAGCATCCATGAAGAGCACTAGTCTATCTTGCATAGTCTATACTAATTACATGGGCCGAAGCACCACGGAAACGACATGCAAGCCGTAATAAATTTTACATCAGCCTTGTGTTGTAAATAACCATGAAACATAGGCCATATTTAATTTACATTCATTACATGCATCTAATACATCACATTTATCCAAGGCCATGCCAGTCACATCATTCTCTGCAAAACAAAGTTAGGCGAGAAATCTTCAAGTGACTAGATTCTGGATCTGAAAAACCCAGGTCAACAGGATCGGTTTTCCAAATTCACGCGGGTCAGAACTTCTGATCTGGTTTCGGAATTTCTGATCCCCAGAACTTCCGATCAATATCAAAATCCCACACCGCAACAATTTCTTTCTGTATCGAATCATTATTCGATATCAGAACATCTGATCCATATCGGAACTTCCGATCCACCATCGGAACGTTCGATCTGCCATGGACAAGAACAGATCTAATCTGTTTTTCCACCATGTATCTCCATACATGAGGGATCCAAATCAAACACTACGCATGTAGGCTCTGATACCACTGTTGGGGAATAAGGAGCTATGGTAGCCGGCAAATTCAAAATTTACGACCTAAGCCCAAGACTCATGCGCAAGCGAGATCATGGATCGGTATCTTATAGAACGAGACGTGCTAGGTGTAGCAGAAGAAGATGTCGGAGTAGCGCTTCAAGCCAATCCTTGCTTAGTCGTTGCCATCCTTCGCCGATCCGATCGATGAAGATGACACAGTGATTCGCATGTAGATGTCCACGAGTGTCGCTATTGGAGCAACGCCTCCACGGAGTCAACACGTACAGGGATGGAGAACCTCCCATGGCAGTGTGCTAGCACCACACGTGAGAGACGGGGATCCTTGATCTCAATGTTTGAGATCAAGAAAGGAATGAGATGACTCTTTGGTGTCTAGGTCTAATCTTGGCTTATTCCTTGTTCCAAGATGTCCTCCTCCTCTCCTTTTATAGGGCCGAGAGCCCTTTGGTCGTGCTCATCCCGAAACCCTCAAAACCATAATAGATACAATCTATTCGCCCACGTCAGAACTTTCCATCCTGGATCAGAACTTCCGATAGGTATTTTAGGTCTCCCGATACAGTACGACACACAATAGATCGAATTTGTTATCGCCCACCTCGGAACTTCTAATACCATATCAGAACTTCCAATCAGTACAAAATTTTTCGATTCTGAATCGGAACTTCTGGCTCGTCGGAACTTCCGATACCATATCAGAACTTCTGAAGCAACATTTGCTCTCTGTATCGAGACCATATAATAATCGGAACTTTCGATACTTCCTACCGGAACTTCTGATACAAGGAATTTTCTTAGGCATATCCTTCATGGGCCCCATTGTGGCTCCGTTAGGAGCAACAAAGGCTCTACACATGGGCACCCTGACATCCCCAAGGGCGTTACATACTGACTACATTATATCACAAGATCTCGAAGGGTAATCTAGGGAAGTAGAGCCTCCAACGACACACAGGCCTCTGAGCTCGCCTTGCATAAAGCAGAAAAGATGCTGTGGTATCACCACACAACTGATTAGACATGCTCCCCAAAAGTCCTAGAAGACCTCCCAAGATCACCGACCATCATAACTATAAGCGTCTATAGCGAGTAAAAATCCTAGGAGCATAGGAAAAATGCCTCTTTGGACAAAAGGTCACCACTACAGCTAGACTTGCAGATGGTCGACATCTACTCGAAGTTCTTAGCCATTATTAGGATGGTTAAATTCCATATTGACCGTTCACATCCCATGACATGTTTCACAAAAAACCTGAAAACAACCCTTATGGATACCCAAATATGGAATAGCGTTAGGAAGCATCTAAGTGTATTTCTATGCATTCTTGAATCAAATGATGATCTCAGGTTTGAGGACTCTGCATGTACACCATTTGAGATGATAACTAATGGCACATCACAATTCTAGAACTATCTCAAGCGGGTCTATCCAACACCATGTTCTCCAACATGTGTTCATATCTTTGATTTGACATCTCCATGTCTATGATCCGTGAAATATGATCATCAATCAGCTAGATGTGCTGATCTATGTATCGTCACTATCGCACATGATAATAAGATCAGGGATACCTTTTGAACAACATCATTATAAAAACAAAGAGTCTCACATATAAGTCATCAACTCATCAATCAAAGTAAACGATGTTTATTCAAGGAACAAGATAAGAATTATTCTCATACATAAGCATAGACACTACTAACATCTTCCACATACACATGACTCACTCATGCAAGTATCTAATACCCATGATGCTCAGGTGCACCTCATGCTTGGGCTATGGAAGAGGTTTTGTCAACAGGTCTGCTATGTTCAAATCCATGTGCACCTTACAAATCTTCACATCATCTCTCTCTATAATCTCGTAGATTAGGTGATATCGCCGAAGTATATGTTTGGACTTATGGTGTGATCTAGGCTCCTTGGCTTGCGTAATGGCACCACTATTATCACAATAGAAGTCCACAGGACTAGACACACTAGGGACAACACCCATCTTAGAAATAAACTTTCTGATCCAAACGACCTCCTTCGCAGCTTCCGAAGCTATGATATACTCAACTTTTATCGTAGAATCGACCACTATATCTCGCTTGGTACTTTTCCAACTCACTGTTCCTCCATTGAGGCAAAACACAAAATAAAATTGCGATCGATAATCATCTTTATAAGTCTGAAAGTTAGCATCGGTGTAACCTCTTACAACGAGCTCCTATTCACCACCGTAAACTAGGAACATATCCATAGTTCTTCTCAAGTACTTGAGGATACTTTTTATAATAGCTCAGTTACTTTCACCTTGTTTTGACTAGTATCTGCTTGTAACACTTAGAGCATAGGAGACATCTGGCATGAACACTGCATGGAATACATGATGAACCCGATCGCGGAGGCATACGAGATCACACTCATTTTCTCCAGCTCATTAGGTATCGAGGCACACTGTGTATTTGTTGATGCCAAGATTTGGTAAAGCCCAGGCCCACTAAAGATGCCACACAGTCGATAGAACTCAAAGAGGATCCAGGCAAGAAAGGTCAAGGGAGCCTGTCCATGATGTTACAAGGTGATCGGATGCAGAAGAGCCGATGGAGATAAGAGCGGAAAACAAAATGAAGATTATCCAAAATCGGTTAAGATAGAGTGTGAGAAACCAAGGGTTGGTTTCGGTGTTTTGTGATGAGTGATTGACAGACTTTTTACCCTCTGTTCGAAGGGTACCTCCGAAGGGGGTTCGGAGGTTGGACCTCCGAAGGGTGTTCGGAGGTGGCTTCACCGAAGTATGTTCGGTGTTTGCTTGCTGCAGCTGTGCAGCGGAGTGTGCTCATCGGAGGGGTCCGACAGTACGCAATGATTGGGTTTGTACCGAAGGGGCTTCGGTATTTTGGGCGGTACACCGGAGTGTGTGCCGGTACACTTGTCTGTTTGTCGGTGGTGCGCAGGGTCTTCGGAGGCGACGGACAAGGTTCGCAGCAGGTGAACCTGGGTCGAGCGGGAGGATTGATGCCAGGGGAGCGGGGAGCTCCATCACGGTGGCTGCGAAGGTGGTCCGGGTCGGTCCTCGGGTCGAGGCGTGCCAGGTGAAGGCAGAGAGTGCGGAGCGTGGCTCCGGCTGAAGGTACTCCGAGACAAAGTCCTCGGAGGCGAGGCACTTCGAAGGTACTCCGAAAGGAGTGACTTCGGAGTTGGCTGGATCAAGTCCTCTGCGGAGGCAAGGGTTCGAAGTGTGCTCCGGAGGGAGACATTCGAAGGTACCCGATGAAGGTCTCAGAAGTCGAGGCGCATCGAAGGCATGGTCCGGGTGAGGCTCGTCGAGGAGTGTGCTCGGGGAGAGACACTGCGACGAAGGGCTCATGGAATGCTTCATGCGGAGGCCTTGGACGAAGGAGGGACTTCGAAGGTTGGTACTCCGAAGGTGGAGCTTCGGAGTGAGGAAGGCTCCGGTGCGAGGCTAGCTCCGGAGGAAGGTTGACTTGAGGTGCTTCGGCCTGCATGGCTTCGGTACACGGACTGATGGAGTTCGAGCTGGGAGTAGCTGCGAAGCCGTGGTAGTCCACTCCGGAGGTGTTGGTGCGAAGGACCAAGGGCTTTAACGACTTAATTCGGCTTAAAACCGTCAGTGTATCGGAGACTGACTTCGGTGGAGCGAAGGCCATCTGGCTTCAGGCTTCTCACCGAAGCTACCGCACCCTCGCGTGCGAAGGGAGGATCCAGAAGGTCAAAGACTGCAAAGGCTGACACTGTCTGTTCTGTAAAAGGCTGACACTGTCCCCTCTGCAAAGCTGACAGAGAAGCCTCCAGAATAAAGGTGGACTACCTTTTGTACCCCTAGGGGTAGTGTAGTCATTTCCTTTGGGTGAACTGTGGGCTATAAATATGGGGGCTCGGTAGGTAACATTTAACACTTTGAGCATTTACTGTTGAGCTCCTGTAGCCACATACCTCGCTGTATTCATCCAGAGTTCAATCTATTTTGTGTTCCTTGTTCAAGCGGCGAAGCCCTTCTTCCTGTGCTTTTTGCTTGAGCTCGATTTACATACCTCGCCTGTTGTAGTGCACCGAAGCCTGTTGAGGCGAAGGTTGTTTTTTTGCGTGGTGTGTTTTGTCAGTGTGCGTTCGCTCTGTGTAACACAAGGCGAGACCTCGCTGCTTACTAGCGTAGCCCTGACCGAGGCCCGTTTTGCTTCTTGTGTCGAAGCCCTTAGTGTAGTCTGGTTGTGTGCGTGTAGACCTTCGTGTACGAAGCCCAGCACCAGTTGCTGCAGCCACGTACTAAGTCGAAGTCCTCAGAGGGGTGTCCACTCTTGCGAAGGGTGAAGTGCGAAGCCTGCTCGAAGCACCCTGTGTGCGGAGCCTGCACTGACTTAGCAGAGTAGATTTTCGAGGGTTGTAAGTGGAGCGAAGTCTTCTTGGCTTCGAACTTTTGATCCTCTGAAGCCTGTGTTCGAAGGTGTCGAAGTACCTCCGAACCAGACCTTCGAAGGTAGTGTTCGAAGCCTGTTCCGCAGAAGACAGAACTGAAAGCGAAGGCTAGTTTTTAGCCCGAAATTTTAAAAGCTCCCATTCACCCCCCCCCCCTCTGGTCGCCGTTTCCGGTCCAACAATTGGTATCAGAGCGGGTTAAGATCACCAGTTCACCTTAACCGGTTTTGTGATCTATTGGCGACATGGATAGAGGCAGTAAAATTCCTCTGTTCGATGGGACAGATTTTGCATACTGGAAGGTGCGCGGGAGGCTTACTTGTTAAGCCAAGGAAATGCAATTTGGGAGATTGTGGACTCACAATACTCCATCCCTGAGACTCGCACCTCTCATACTGAGAAGGATCAGTATAATGCCAATTCCAAGGCAAGAAACATACTGTTCATCGGTTTGAGTAGAAGTGAGTTCGATAGGGTGCAGCACCTTAGGACTGCTAGGGAGATTTGGACAACACTCACTGTTTTTCATGAGGGCTCTACACAGATTAAGGCCAGGCGCCAAAGCACCTACAATCAACAGTATCAGCTGTTTGTGCAGGCACCTGGTGAATCTATAGATGCCATGTTTTCTCGCTTTGATGCAATAGTGAGTAACTTGCGATCCAACGGGACGCTTGCTTACAGTGATCATGATAGGGCTATCAAGCTTCTCTATGCTCTTGACCGTAGCATATGGGAAGTAAAGATATCCAGCATTGAGGAGTCCACAGGTTATGACACCTTGAGCTATGATGAACTCTTTAGCAAGCTGAAGTCCACAGAGATTGCCAAGGCATCTCTTGCTGTGCACAGAAGCTCTTTGCCACAGCCATTGGCATTGGTTTCTAGCACTAGCCGTGGCACCACTACAGAACCAAGCACATCTGGTACTTGTGTTTTTGCAGATGGTTTTGCTTTGTCCTCCCTGGTCTCCGTCACAAAGGAGCAGGTGGACACTCTAGCTGATGATGAGCTTGCTCTCATAGCCTGGAGGTTCACCCGTTTTCATCATGAGAGACGGGATCAGAGGAGAAGTGGTTTTGGTGGTTGTTTTGAATGCGGTGACACTTCTCACATCAAGGCTAATTGCCCTAAGCTCAAAAAGAGAGATGAGAGTGAGCGCCCCAAATACCACAAAAAGGAGAGGAAGCCTTTTGTGAAGGGCAAGCGCGGCAAGATGGCTAAGAAAGTAGCCAAGGCCGCTTCCAGAGCCTTTGTTGCTGCTCTCAGCGACATCGACACATCCTCAACTGAGGAGTCGAGCTCTGAGGAGGAGGAGTCCCCAAGGAAGGAGGACAAGAAGGACAAGAAGGGACGTGACTTCACCGGCCTTTGCTTCATGGCCGACAGCGATCACAGCGGCGATGAGCTTGACTCATCTGAGGTAAACCTATCATCTGACCAGCTACTGATTAAATTAGATGAGCTGAATGAAGTAGTTCTTGGTCAGGATAGATTACTTGTGCAAGCCGCTAGAGAAAGAAAAGACCTTAGACTTAGGCTAGAAAATGTTTCTACTGAATATGCCTTGCTTAAGTCTAAATTTGATGATGCTGAATGTGAATCTTGTTCTGTTGTCATGAGTGAGCTTGCTCAGTTGCGTTCTGTTCATACTCAAACTCTTTCTGAGCTTGAGACTGCACAGAAGCAGCTTTTGGAGATGGATTCTAGACCTCATGATATTATTGATTGCATGAACTGCTCTTTATTACGCGATAGCATTAATTTACGTGATAAGCATGTTCATGATTTAGAGGCTAGATTGGAGAGGGCCGATAGTTCTAAGGATGTGCAACCTGTTTGTGACACTTGCATTACCCTTAAGGACCAGCTAGGCACTGTTAGAGAGCGAGCTGAGAACCTCATGTCTGAAAACGAATACCTCCTTTCCGTGGTTAATAAATGCACTGAGGGAAAGGGTAGGATGGATTTGCTCTTGGCCAAGACCAAGTTGTGTGCTGACAGAGCAGGGGTAGCTCTAGGTTTGGGTTTTGAGAGGATACCTTCAGACAGTAAGACCAAAACTGTTTTCACCTCTCCCACTACCCTAGAGAAAGAGAGAGCTCTCTTAGACACCCCTCCAGCCAAAAAGCCTACCCATCCACCAAAGAAAACCACTCCTCCTGCCAAGAAAAATCCTCCCAAGAAAACCACTCAGAGAAAACCCAAGGAGCATGTGAGAGTTGCTCCTATGACCCATGAGAGTGCCCCCAGGAGAGTTTTTCACTGTTCCTACTGTCAGCGGGCGGGTCATTTGGTTGGGTTCTGTTTTCGTCGCATCAAAGATGAGCGACGCTCTCAGGCGATGAGTTATCAGGACATGCATTACCCATCTTTAGGTATGCATGAGTCTGAGATGTACTATCGTCCTGCTTTTGAGGCTCCTCGTGCTTCTCGGAGAGGTTTTGCTCCTCGAGGTCTTCACTATGTTCCATATGGTGGTAGACCTCGGGCTAGTAGATTTGTACCTCGTCAGAGTAGGAGACCTCGACATGTTGTTCGTTCACAGCATGTAGGTAGACCTCGCACTTTGCATCATTCTGATTATTATGTGCGTAGACCGTCTGCTTTTACTGTGCCTACTACTCGTGTCACTCAGTGCTAGATGCCTCGTCATTATTTCACTCACCCCAGCACTGAGCGATCGAGACATTCTTATCATGTGTAGGCGACAGATCGAGGCTTGGAGGGCACGTGGATCATGGACTCCGGTTGTTCGCGCCACATGACTGGAGATGCAGCATGGTTCTCCAGCCTCACCACAACCAAGCAAAGGGAACATATCACCTTCGGAAACAATCAAAGGAGTAGAGTGAAAGGTAAAGGTGTGGTAAGAATTAATTCGAACTTCACTCTCAAAGATGTTGCTTTGGTTGAAAACCTGGGATACAATTTGCTGTCTGTATCTCAGTTGCTTGATGAGGGCTCGAAGTGCGATTTCATCGCGATACTTCGCAAGTGCTCAATTCTGATGGCGTTGTGGTGTGTAAGATCTTTAGAGTTGGGAGAGTTTTTGGAGCTGATTTTTCAGAGTCATCTGGTTCTTCTCATTGTCTTGTTGCACATTCGACTTCTGAGCTTTGGAAGTGGCATAGGAGACTAGGGCATATGAGCTTTGAGTTGCTCGCTCGTCTGAGCGCCCTAGGCCTGATCCGAGGATTGCCCAAGCTCAAGTTCGAGAAGAATTTAGTTTGCGCTCCTTGTCGACATGGAAAAATGATTGCCGCTTCGGATTCGCCAGTCACCACTGTGATGACTGAACAACCCGGAGAACTTCTCCATATGGACACTGTAGGTCCCTCTCGGGTCAGTTCTTTAGGCGGCAAGTGGTATGTTCTAGTAATTGTCGATGATTTCTCTCGCTACTCTTGGGTCTTCTTTCTTGCCAGCAAGGACGAAGTGTTTTCACACTTTCGGAGCTTGGCTTTGAGACTTTTTACTGAACTCCCAGGTGCATTAAAATTCATTCGAAGCGATAATGGCACCGAGTTCAAAAATAGTCTCTTTGTTGACTTTTGCATGGAGCATGGCATAGAACATCAATTCTCTGCTCCGCGGGTTCCTCAACAGAACAGTGTCGTTGAGAGGAAGAACCGCACTTTGGTTGAGATGGCTAGGACGATGCTTGATGAGCATAGGACTCCTAGAAAATTCTGGGCTGAGGCCATGAACACTGCTTGCTACATCTCAAACCGAATTTTCTTGCGCTCAATTTTAAACTTGACATCTTATGAGCTACGTTTTTGGAGACAGCCCAAGGTTACTCATCTTCGAGTTTTTGGCTGTCGCTGCTTCATCCTAAAACGTGGAAATTTGGATAAATTTGAGTCGCGATCTTCTGACGGGATCTTTTTGGGTTACACTACTCATGGTCATTCGTATCGTGTTTATAATTTGGAAACTAACACTGTCATCGAGTCATGTGATGTGACTTTTGATGAATCAACCCCCTCTGTTAGTTCTGCTTTTGAACAAGCATGTGAACACGACATGGAACAGACCTTATTCGAAGAAGAAGATACCGGAGAATTCGAGGATGATCCCCTACTACCCTCGACATCAACCCCCGAAGCTGACCCTGCTTCAACTACTTCGGCACGAGGTCCCGAAGCAACTACCTCGACATCGGTCATCTTGGACCACTCCAACGCACAAGTTCAGGGGGAGACTGCATCCCGCCGCGAGGCTCCACATCATGTTCAAAGGATGCACCCTCCCGAGCAGATCATTGGTGAGCTTGATCAAAGGGTAACACGTTCTCACGCTCATTTCACTAATTCTGCTTTTGTTGCTTCTTTCGAGCCTTTAGATGTTAGTCATGCACTTTCTGACTCTAGTTGGATCAATGCCATGCATGAGGAACTTGAAAATTTTGAGAGAAACCAAGTCTGGACTTTAGTTGATCCTCCACCAAATGTTCATTTCATTGGAACAAAATGGATTTTCAAAAATAAACAAGGGGAGGATGGGACTATAGTTAGAAACAAGGCTAGACTTGTAGCTCAGGGCTTTTCTCAACTAGAAGGGATTGATTTTACTGAAACTTTTGCACCTGTTGCTCGCCTTGAGGCCATTAGGATTTTGCTTGCCTTTGCAACATCCCGGGGTTTCAAACTCTATCAAATGGATGTCAAAAGTGCTTTTCTTAATGGCTTCATAGGTGAAGATGTTTATGTAAAACAACCCCCTGGTTTTGAAAACCCCAAGTACCCACATAAAGTCCTTAAACTTCATAAGGCTCTTTATGGACTCAAGCAGGCCCCTCGGGCTTGGTATGATAGACTTAAGTCTTTTCTGCTTGAGCGAGGGTATTTGATGGGCTCTGTTGATAAAACTTTGTTTACTCTCAAGCATGGCAAAGATTTCCTCCTAGTGCAGATTTATGTGGATGATATCATCTTTGGTGGCTCTTCTCATGCTTTGGTTGCCGAGTTTGCAGATACCATGAGCAGGGAGTTTGAAATGTCAATGATGGGTGAACTCACCTTTTTCCTTGGTTTGCAAATCAAGCAAAGCAAACAAGGTACTTTCGTCCACCAGACGAAGTACACCAAGGACCTGCTCAAGAAGTTTGACATGTCCGATGCGAAGCCCCTCGGCACTCCAATGGCTACATCTGTAGCATTGGACCCTGACGAAGATGGAGAAGCCGTAGATCAGAAGGAGTTCCGGAGCATGATCGGCTCCCTCCTCTACTTGACTGCCACGAGGCCGGACATACACTTTGCAGTGTGTCTGTGCGCTCGTTTTCAGGCTTCACCACGAGCTTCGCACCGCCAAGCGGTTAAGCGCATCCTAAGGTATCTCAAACATACCCTTGAATTTGGCATATGGTATTCAACGTCCTCATCTTTATGTCTTCGAGGTTATTCCGATGCGGATTTTGCTGGGTGTAGAATTGATAGGAAGAGTACCTCTGGTACTTGTCATTTTCTGGGTACTTCACTGGTTTGCTGGTCTTCCCGCAAACAGTCTAGTGTTGCACAATCAACGGCTGAGGCCGAATATGTTGCTGCAGCTAGCTGTTGCTCTCAGATTTTGTGGATGATTTCCACTTTGCGGGATTTCGGGTTAGATTATGAGAGTGTTCCACTTTTCTGTGATAACACTAGTGCTATTTGTATTGCAAACAACCCGGTTCAGCATTCCAGAACCAAACACATTGATGTGAGATATCATTTTCTCAGAGATCACCATGAGAAGGGTGATATTGAACTCCAATATGTTGATACCCAACACCAGCTTGCCGACATTTTTACAAAACCCCTCGATGCTTCTCGATTTGCTTACTTGCGTGGGGAACTTGGCATTTGTCACCCTTACGGCATTTTGTGAGGGGGAGCTGTTTTAGATGGATATGCCTTTGCTAATTGTGTTGAAATTGCATTTACATCTGTTGCACTTATATGCCTGCATTTAATTCATGAAATCGTGTCAGCTCAGCTCCTTTTAATTTATCTGGAACATTCATGTGCATGATGTTTTATTTTCAAAGTCAAATCGTGCTCACTGCTTAGTCTTGAATCTAGCATGTTTAGGCAGGACTGCTTTAGCTATCTTTTATCTGCTTGACAGCGAGACACTGTTCATTGGATGCTAAAAATTGCAACTTGAAAACTGTTCTACATTTTCATGGATATTCATAATGTACCAAACATTGGTTCACTTAGTTAAAATCACAAATTCCATGATTTGCATGCTTTTAAGAGAAAAGATCCAGGTGGGTTTGTTTGTCGCACTACCCTATTCTAGACTGCTTACCATTGCACATTGGTCTGAACTGGAATAGCGCAGTGTATGCCAAAATCTATGCCTTAAGCTTCTTATGGTTTTCATGCCTAGGCTTGGCCGGATTGGAAAGTATAAGGTGGACAAACAAATAACCCCTGGCACTAAGAAAAGAACAACAAAATTCATTGATTATCAATTTTGCTTTTCAAGCTCCATTTGAACTAGACTTGTCTGTCTAGAGTAGAAATTGACTAGCTTTGCGCATTCCTTGCTTTTACTTGTCTAGTTTCCTTGACTAAGTGGTGATGCTTCTATTTCAAAAATGATAAATTCACATGCTTCATCATGTTTTTAGAGAATATTAATTTGAGCTGAGCACATGATCATTGGTATTAATGATTGGCATATTTTTGCTTCATATGTCTTTGCAATTCTGCTCATTTCGAAGCTTTGCATCTTTTACATGCTCCTTGATGCTTGCATTGCCAAAGGGGGAGAGATTTGCTTCGTTCTCTGCCGCAAGGGGGTATAATTTCAAAGGGGGAGAAGATTCTTTATTGCCAAAGGGAAAATTTAACTCAGGGGGAGTTTTTATTGCCGACGGGGCTTTTCACTCTTGTGAGAAAGGGGGAGGTCAATTCTTTTGTCAAGTGACATGATTTGGCTCTTTTCTGAGTTTTTATGGTCACTTGTGTGCTGAAAATTTTTAAATTTTCTTGAACATGGATTTGGTTGTCAATGCACTCATCAAGGGGGAGATTGAGAAACCAAGGGTTGGTTTCAGTGTTTTGTGATGAGTGATTGACAGACTTTTTACCCTCTGTTCGAAGTGTACCTCCGAAGGGGGTTCGGAGGTTGGACCTCCGAAGGGTGTTCGGAGGTGGCTTCACCGAGGTATGTTCGGTGTTTGCTTGCTGCAGCTGTGCAGCGGAGTGTGCTCGTCGGAGGGGTCCGACAGTACGCAATGATTGGGTTTGTACCGAAGGGGCTTCGGTATTTTGGGCGGTACACCAGAGTGTGTGCCGGAGGTTGCTAACCCGGAGAGGTCTCCGGAGTACTGGATACACTTCTCTGTTTGTCGGTGGTGCGCAGGGTCTTCGGAGGCGACGGACAAGGTTCGCAGCAGGTGAACCTGGGTCGAGCGGGAGGCTTGATGCCAGGGGAGCGGGGAGCTCCGTCACGGTGGCTGCGAAGGTGGTCCGGGTCGGTCCTCGGGTCGAGGCGTGCCAGGTGAAGGCAGAGAGTGCGGAGCGTGGCTCCGGCTGAAGGTACTCCGAGACAAAGTCCTCGGAGGTGAGGCACTTCGAAGGTACTCCGAAAGGAGTGACTTCGGAGTTGGCTGGATCAAGTCCTCTGCGGAGGCAAGGGTTCGAAGTGTGCTCCGGAGGGAGACATTCGAAGGTACCCGACGAAGGTCTCAGAAGTCGAGGCGCATCGAAGGCATGGTCCGGGTGAGGCTCGTCGAGGAGTGTGCTCGGGGAGAGACACTGCGACGAAGGGCTCATGGAATGCTTCATGCGGAGGCCTTGGACGAAGGAGGGACTTCGAAGGGTGGTACTCCGAAGGTGGAGCTTCGGAGTGAGGAAGGCTCCGGAGCGAGGCTAGCTCCGGAGGAAGGTTGACTTGAGGTGCTTCGGCCTGCATGGCTTCGGTACACGGACTGACGGAGTTCGAGCTGGGAGTAGCTGCGAAGCCGTGGTGGTCCACTCCGGAGGTGTTGGTGCGAAGGCCCAAGGGCTTTGACGGCTTCGGCTTAAAACCGTCAGTGTATCGGAGACTGACTTCGGTGGAGCGAAGGCCATCTGGCTTCAGGCTTCTCACCGAAGCTACCGCACCCTCGCGTGCGAAGGGAGGATTCCAGAAGGTCAAAGACTGCAAAGGCTGACACTGTCTGTTCTGTAAAAGGCTGACACTGTCCCCTCTGCAAAGCTGACAGAGAAGCCTCCAGAATAAAGGTGGACTACCTTTGTACCCCTTAGTTCTGTAGAGTCAAAATCAATGTAAACCCTAGGGGTAGTGTAGTCATTTCCTTTGGGTGAACTGTGGGCTATAAATATGGGGGCTCGGTAGGTAACATTTAACACTTTGAGCATTTACTGTTGAGCTCCTGTAGCCACATACCTCGCTGTATTCATCCAGAGTTCAATCTATTTTGTGTTCCTTGTTCAAGCGGCGAAGCCCTTCTTCCTGTGCTTTTTGCTTGAGCTCGATTTACATACCTCGCCTGTTGTAGTGCACCGAAGCCTGTTGAGGCGAAGGTTGTTTTTGTGCGTGGTGTGTTTTGTCAGTGTGCGTTCGCTCAGTGTAACACGAGGCGAGACCTCGCTGCTTACTAGCGTAGCCATGACCGAGGCCCATTTTGCTTCTTGTGTCGAAGCCCTTAGTGTAGTCTGGTTGTGTGCGTGTAGACCTTCGTGTACGAAGCCCAGCACCAGTTGCTGCAGCCACGTACTAGGTCGAAGTCCTCAGAGGGGTGTCCACTCTTGCGAAGGGTGAAGTGTGAAGCCTGCTCGAAGCACCCTGTGTGCGGAGCCTGCACTGACTTAGCAGAGTAGATTTTCGAGGGTTGTAAGTGGAGCGAAGTCTTCTTGGCTTCGAACTTTTGATCCTCCGAAGCCTGTGTTCGAAGGTGTCGAAGTACCTCCGAACCAGACCTTCGAAGGTAGTGTTCGAAGCCTGTTCCGCAGAAGACAGAACTGAAACCGAAGGCTAGTTTTTAGCCCGAAATTTTAAAAGCTCCCATTCACCCCCCCTCTGGTCGCCGTTTCCGGTCCAACAGAGTGCTTGGATGGCAAGTCTCCGGACTGTAAACATGTACCCCTAGCTAGCTTAGAAGACACATCTCTGTCAATAAACTACTCGGCGCATCACCACCCTTGGCTTCCAAGGTTTATCCGGTAGGGTTTGACACTTGGAGTTAGGCTGCATCGTTTTGATCTCTAGAG
Source organism: Zizania palustris (assembly GCA_019279435.1). NCBI lineage: Eukaryota > Viridiplantae > Streptophyta > Magnoliopsida > Poales > Poaceae > Zizania > Zizania palustris. The sequence goes on along the minus strand of JAAALK010000289.1, from coordinate 24,083,523 downwards.
AAGAGGTGAGTCCCGCCACCCCCAATGTCCATAGTGATTAGATCAGTATCCTCATGGCTGCATCAGATTGAACTCTTGAGGTGAATGTTGAAAGAATAAAATTGTCGGTTGTTCTCGATGTATTAGCTAGGTCTAAGGCTACATCAGTTCAGTTTGATCTCTTAGATTGATGTGATCTAACTGTCATAGTTTGAGGCTTCATCAGTTAAGTCCGACATCTCTTGCTATTATATCTTTTTCATGTTGTATACCGTTCATCTAAATAAAGCATCCCCAATAGTTTGACATCTTATTAAGATCATCGTGACTAGCTGATGTTTTGGTTAGGTCTGATCTAGTTATTGCGATGATTTTCATGATATAGACATGTTATCTGGCACATTTTATTTATTTTTGTTGGAGTACAAGCCGACGGGTTATCTTCGATTCGACTCTACATCTTATAAGTCACCGAAAAAGCACTCATCGGCCTATGTGGTAAATTGCCCATCTTATCGGCCGATGTTACGCTTGCCCGATTGCTTCATCGTAGGTCATCGGCCTTATGTCTGATCAGCATGATATTCCATGAATATCCCAGCCTCGTCGTGGTCATCGGCTCGATAGCCGATAGGCCATGCTACTGATGTCATATTTTCTGTTCCCTTATCAATTGTAGGGTAAAACTGATTGGCATGCCTTGAACCCTTTTCTAATAACGTAGGACCTGCACTGGAGTGAAGAAGAGCTCCCAGGCCACACATGTGTCAAAGTGTGTCCATAAAATGCACTAACACGCTTTTTGGAACAACCGGTGGGACCATCTCCAGCAACCCAGCCATGGCGAGCGAGATCAATGACGACAATATCATCTCGATCACCATGGAAACCATGACTGAATAACAAATAGTGGAAGTGCAGTGACACATGGAGGAATTCTATAAGTCATGCCAGCAGGGTTACGACATGAATCATATTGGTCCGGTGCAGAACAGTCTATTGCCAAGACCAGTATTGGCCATAGAATATGGCTAGCCAGCTGAGAATCCTTAGGCCAATCTCCTAGAAATCGTCGACCAGGTGATTCGCCACTCACTAGCCAACCAATCTGGGGCGTTGGTCAATACTCTTTAAGGGCTGATCAAGAAGGTTGTTGAGGGCACCATGGTCTCTAGATTGCTGCAAGGCCCCGCGTACCTCCCCGATGACCAGACAAAACTGTTGTACACTCAGCCGACACTACAACCACAAGGGCCGATGAGGCTAGAGTAGCTGGGCACCTCGCCTGGTCATGAATCGTACGACGGCTCATCCGGAAGGCCCCGCACAGGCCCACCATAGAGCTCACCATATGGCATCAAGAGGAATGCGTCGACGCTGCTCCCATCGTTCGACCCAAGACTGCCAAGATAGGGGGTATCGCAAGTGATGCACGACATCGCAAAGAAACACGCTACTAGAGCTCGTGCCACCAAGGGGGCACCTGATGGCATCCCTCCCGGGTATCATCGGATGACATACTATGGGGCACAACCCTATGGTGAAGAGGGGCAATACACATACAACACTTATTGACAAGATCAATATGAACAGGCTCCAACACCTGACCAATATCTAATGCCGGGGAAGCAAGAAGATGACTAGGTGAATCGGATCACGGAGGTCGCTAGAGATCAATTTGGGTTGAAGCCCAAAGAGAAGACATAAATGTATCGGCGGCCATACCCGGAATGGTTCGATCGAGTACCACTACCAGTCCAATATAAGGTACCCGATTTCACCAAATTCTCATGACAAGACTCGATCTCCACAATCGAGCATATCAACCATTTCCTCGCCTAGTACGGAGAGGCATCGCCCGACGAGGTGCTAAGGGTCTGATTATTCCCGCTGTCTCTATGGAGATCAGCCGTCGGATCATTCCCTTCACTGCCGGCGGTCTCCATCAGAGGATGGGCGGATTTAGAAAAGAAGTTACATAAATATTTCTTCGTTGGTATCCAGGAGATGAAGCTTACCGACTTGATGACCATCAAGCAAAGAATGAACGAGTCGATACAAGATTATGTCCAGAGGTTTCGGGATTTACGGAGCAGATGCTATAGTCTGAGCCTCAACGACAGTCAGTTGGCGGAGTTGGCCTTTCAAGCACTCCTAAACCAAATTTAGGAGAGTTTTTCATCACACGAGTTTAAGAGCCTCTCGCAACTTCTACAAAGTGTATCGACACATGAAAGCCGATTCCAAGAGGCCAAGAGGGACATGTTGTTTGACCAAAACGGGTGACCCGAGGAGGGTGAATGTGAGGTTTTAAAATTTCAGGCTAAAAGCAGTCTTCTGTTTTAAATTCCGTCTCCTGCGGAATAGGCTTCAAACACACCCTTCGGTGGTCTGATTCGGAGGTATTTTACAGCTCCGAACTCAGGCTTTGCAAAGGGTAAAAGTTTTAAGCCAAGAAGACTTCGCTCACACCCTAATACTGAAAACACACTTAGCTCTACACAGCATGTGCAGGCTCCACACACAAAGGTGCTCTGAGAAGACTTCACACATCTATGCTTCGCACACAAGTGTTTCCCTCTGAAAAATCCGAACAGAAAGTCAGCACTAGTAACTGGTACTAGGCTTCGCTCTATGGAGAGCAGAAAGTAGATAGAACAAACTGCACCGAGGACTTCGACTCAGGAAAGAAAACAAGCTTCGAGTTGTCGCTACACACAGTGCTTCACTATTAAACAGAGAGGACTTGCCTCTAGTTTACACAGCGCGAACACACACTAAAAAACTCACACGAGCAGGAGTCAAACACACTTCGTCAGAAATGAAACAGAGCAAAAACTATGGTGAGCACAAAACAAAGTGTAAGGTAGAAATCACAACTCATGCAGTACAAAATGCAGATACAAGTTCAAGCAACAGATGAACAACAGAATGGAAATTTCATTGCAAGAACAGGGAACACAAAAGACTCACATAACTGAGTACAAGAGAATGCAGGCTAGCTCTAGGAGTTCTGGAAATAGGTTCTCAAAGTGTTAACCTAGACCTAGCCAGCCTCACTATTTATAGGCACAACTTAGCCATGAGAATAGACTACTTTACCCCTAGGGTTTACACTGTTTTTGTCTCAGCCAGATAAGGGGGTACAGATGGTAGTATACTTTACTGGAGGCTTCTTTTGTCAGCTTCGCAGAGGAGACAACATCGACTTTTGCAAATCAGACACGATCAACCTTTGCAAAGTGGAATCTTCTAAAGCCCCCTTCGCATATGAGGTGTGCAGAAGCCTCGGTGACAAGCTTTAAACCCGAAGGCCTTCACTTCATCGAAGTCAGTCTTCGATACACTGACAGTTTTGAGCCAAAACCGTCAAAGCTCTAGAGCCTTCGCACCATCACCTTCGGAGTGGACCACCCTAGCTTCACAGCTACTCCCAGCTTGAGCTCCGTCCGTTCGTGTACCGAACCCATGCATGGCCGAAGTACCTCAAGTCAGCCACACTCCGAAGCCCCATCTTCAAAGTATCTTAGCCATCTTCTGAAGTACGTCCATCCAAGGCCTCCGCATGAAGCATATCCATAAGCACCCCTTCGATATGTCTTAGCCCTGAGCACACTCCATGAAGACCCTTATCCGGACCATGCCTTCGATGCACCTTCACTTCTGAGACCTTCGTCAGGTCTCCCTTCAAGTGCATCCCTCTAGAGCTCACTTTGAAAGCCTTGCTTCAATCCTGAGGACTTTGTCAACCATACACTGAAGTCACTCCTTCTGGAGCACCCTTCAGAGTGCCTCGCCTCCGAGGACATTTCCTCGGGGTACCTTCAGCCGGAGCCACCATCCACACTTTCTGCCTTAGCCTGGCGCACATTGACCCAAGGACAAACCTCGACCCCACGGAGCCTTCGTGACCGAGATCCCCGCTCTCCTAGAATCAAGCCTTCGTGACCGTCCATCGCCTTCGAAGTCACCTGCACACCATCGACAAGCAAACAATAGTTTTCAGTACCCCGGAGACCTCTTCGGTAAACAACCTTCGGTACACACTTCGGTGTACCACCCAAAGTACCGAGCCCTTCGGTACAAACATATCATCGTGCTCTGCTGGACCCCTCCGACAGACACACTCCGCTGCACATCTGGAGCCAGCCAACTCTGAACCCTTCAGTAAACACCTCTGAACCCCTTCAGAGGGACCCCTTCGCTCAGAAGGAAACTTGTCAATCACTCATCACAGACTTGAAACCAAGGCACGTTTCAACTTGGTTTGTCAATCTTCCCCTTGATGAGTGTATTGACAACCAAATTCAAGTTTAAGAAAATTTTGAAAATTTTCAGCACACAAATGACCATAAAAACTCAGGAAAGAGTCAAATCATGTCACTTGATAAAATAATCTCTTCCCCCTTAACTCAAATTACCCTTTGGTTGCAAAAATTTCACTTGTTCTCCCCCTTTGGTGGGCAATCAAGACATTTTTCTCCCCCTTTGGCAATGCCAGAATCAAGGAGAATTAAAAGATGCTAGGCTTCGAAATGATGAAAAGTAGGAAGACATAAGGTGCAAATATATGCCAAATCATAATGCCAGGCTCAGATGCTCAACTCAGGTCAACATATTCCAAATTCAATGTTTGAAGCATGAACTTTTCAGATTGTTGAAAAACAAAAGCATCACCACTTAGACTAGTTATCTAGACAAGTGAAAACATGAACTGCAAAAACTAATCAATTTCTACATAGGAAAGTAAGTCCAATTTTTTGGACAATTTAGCAAGCTTGATAAGCAAATAATTCAGACTTGTAATTCTTTTTATATTGCTAGGGGTTATTTGCTTATCTACCTTATACTTTCCAACAAAGCCAAGCCTAGGTCGAGAAGGACCATAGGAAGCTTAAGGCAGTGATTTTGACAGACCCTAAGTTATCCTAGTTCATACCAAAGTGCTATGGTAAGCAGTTTTGAATAAAGTAGTGCGACATGCAAACCCGCCTGGATCTTGTCATTTTCAGCACACAAATCATGGATATTGATTTTTTGTTGATATTGTTGGATAATTCCATGAAAAAGCAATATTGTTTTCAAGTTGCAATTTTGGCATACAAAGTAAAGGATTGTAGCTACCAAGCAGATAAAAGATAGCTAAAGTAGTTTTGCACAACACATGCTATACACAAGACTGAGCAGTGATGAAGTTTAGGATTTTGTAAATTAAAATCATGCTCATTATGAAGTTACATATATTAAACAGAGCTGAAAGCATCATGATAATGACAATCATGCAAAGGCATATAAAAGCAACTAAGTGCATCAACAAATCATCATAAGGAAGCCAATGAAAAATAATGAAATCATGCTCCCCCTCATAGAATGTCGTAAGGATGACAAATACCAAGTTCCCCACGCAAATAGGCAAATCGGGATGCATCAAGGGGTTTGGTAAAAATGTCGGCAAGCTGGTTCTGGGTATCAACATATTGAAGCTCAATATCACCCTTCTCATCTATGACTTCTCCATTTTCATCAGGGTCCAATGCTATAGATGTAGCCTGTTGGGGGAAAATACTTCATCCCCAGGGTCTTTAAGGTTATAAAACAGACAATTTACTAGACCGAAGTCCAAGACTTAACTCCGGCCTCGTGTATGATCAAGCTCGAAGAATCCGTCCAGACTTCTGTTCGTAGTATAATTTCGAAGGTTCAATCTTCGGAGTGCATAGCTGCCAGCGAGGATAGAAGACTTATCTTCTTTCTAATTAGATTAGTCTTTTACCATTTAACCCTATTAGGGGTACCAAAATAGTTTCCACTATGTCGGTTGTAACTGAGGGGTAAAAAGGTCTTTTCCTTAAGATTTTTACGTATAAATACCCTCATTCTCACCCTGTAATAGGCATCGAATACTCAGATATTCAATACACAACTTCGAAAGGCTTCAAGCTATTATCCTATTCGGAGGCTTGAAATAGTTCGCTTCACACACTCTTCGTTTGTTAGTTCTTAATCTTCGAGAACTGTTAGCGTAATCCTGTACGCCAACAGTTGGCGCTGTCCGTGGGGAACCTAGTCCAAAAAACTTCATTCTCTACCAAGTTTTTAGAGCCATGCCTCCTAAATGGAGTTCAGGTGGTAGTCCCCTTCGGAGGTCCCCTTGAACCTCCCGAGCAAGATCTTCAAATATGGTTGATGTCAGAGGGCCTTCTGTAGTTCCCCCACCTTAGACCCCCGAAGGAAATATTCTTCCTCAAACATACGAAGCCCCTCTAGGGACTCCGTCTATGCTTCGAACCAACAGAGCTCCTACTCCAGCTTCGACTGTACTTTGAACTGACCTGTTTAGTTCTCAACACCCGGAAGCTCCTTTCGGAAAAATGAAGATAGCCTTGGCGTCATGGCGACCCAGATGGCCAGTCTCCAAGCCGAAGTGACAAGATGGAGGCAAGAAGCTGCTGATAGGCTTCGCCCCCAAGCCCCTCAAGACGACGACTCTCTTCTTTATCCCGAAGCCTCAGAGAATGCTTCCTGTGATAGCGAGTTTCCGTTGCACCCCGATTTACAAAATGTGGCTTCGACCCCATGTTCAAAACTTCGAAGCTCTGTAAGTACTCCGGGGAAGAAGATCTAGGGGAGTTCTCTCATTCGTATGCTTTGGCGATTGAAGCCAGCGGAGGGGTTCGAGATACCATGGCCAAGTGCTTCCCCATCGCGCTTGAAGGAGTTGTTTTGCGTTGGTTCTGGTCTTTGAAGCCAGGATCAATTAAAACCTGGGAGCAGTTAAGGAAAAAATTTATATGTAACTTCTAGGGTACTTTTGTGCCTCTATGTCTATGGGAAGTCTTTTTTAGGTGAAGCGGCAACTTAGAGAAACTTTGAGGCAGTTTTTAAGCGCTTCGCTCATACGAAGTCACAGATAAGAGGACTGTCTACATCATCCGTCGTCGATGCAGCCCAAGGAGTAACGCATGAAGGCCTCCTTGACAAGCTCCACCGGAAGAAGATATCCTCTGTGGCACAGTCAATGGCTTATTTTGAAGAATATGCTAGGTCAGAGGAAGGATGGCTCCGAAGAACAGCTTCGACTTCACCAATCATCCAGGAAGTCAAGCTCGAGGTGAAGACTTCAACACCTTCGCAAGGACCCAACTTCGACATCCAGCATGATAGGCGTCGGGGGCAAAAACATCCTCGCTCCGAAGGCTTGAGGATTGCTCCTTTTCCTCAAAAATTTTCCCCTAGATATCCGCAATCTTTGCGAAACAAGGTCAGTGGCTAGAGGCCACTAGGGAAGCCGGTTGGCAAGGGCCAAGCCTTGTTCTGCTGTGTTCACGGTGAAAACCAAAGCCATGCTACCGACGCATGCAAGTCTATACTAGCTTTAAGAGATGAGTACCTCGAAAGGAGCTCTAGTCGAGGCACTACTGACCGAGTCCCCACCAAGGCACGTCCAGAGCCTGTTCAGGTTGTCGTACACGTAGACAACTTCGACCCCACAAGACAACCTCCAGTGGCTAGTGTTATGCCACACCCGAAGCAAGAGGATGGCCAAGACCGGGGCAAAAGAGCGGTCCTTCCTATTTCTGGAGGAGGAACTCTTGGCAGCATGTCAAAGAGGCAACGGAGAGAGTATGTTCGGCAAGTAGGTCATATTGGAACCTCTTCGTTGGCAGCCGCAATGCGTGAGTGGTCCCATGTGCCTATATCTTTTTCTACAGATGATGCAGCAGGTAAAAAATTCCCACATGCACATCCCATTGTCATCACTACCGATATTGCAGGAATAGAAGTTCGGAGAGTGCTAGTCGAAAGTGGCGCATTTGTATTGATTTTACATCTTTGAATAAAACATGCCCATGTGACCCCTACTCCATGCCTTGGATAGATCAATTAGTTGACTCCACTGCTGGTTCAGAGTTATTAAGCTTCCTCGACGTGTATTCTAGTTATCATCAAATCTGGTTAAAGCGTGAAGATGAAATCAAAAAAAGCTTCGTAACTCCTTTGGGAGTCTTCTGCTATGTAAGAATGCCCTTTAGCTACTAAGGCTCTAGGTCACCAAATAGGCCGCAATGTAGAAGCCTATATGGATGATATTGTAATAAAGAGTGCTTTAAAGCACAAGCATAGCCTACACCTAGCGGAAACATTTGAGAGCCTCCGAGCGTGTGGAGTCCGCCTCAACCCCAAAAAATGTATTTTCGGGGCTCAAGCTGGAAAGTGCTAGGGTATCTAGTTTTGAGTAGAGAAATTGAAGCTAGCCCTAATCAAATAATTGCATTGCAAAGAATGGCTCCACCAGAGAATTTAAAATAGATATAGAAGCTTACTGGGCGCCTTGCAGCACTTAGCAAATTTTTAGCAATGTCCGCAGAACGTAGCCTACCCATATTCAAAGAATTAAAAGGGTCCGAAGATTTTGCATGGACACCGGAGTGTCAAAAGAGTTTTGATGATATTAAAAATTATCTCAACAACCTCGCAACACTCATTGTGCCCATGGCAAATGAAACACTTCTTCTTTACCTCGCAGTTACCGGCTCCGCTGTCAGTACAATCCTTGTTAGAGAAGTTGATTTCAATGGGAAGTTGGAGCATAATCAAGTATATTTTGTATCTGAAGCTTTATCTGGAGCAAAAACAAGATATTCGGAGCTTGAGAAGTTCACTTATGCTCTGATAATGGCTTCAAGGAAATCGCGACATTATTTTTTAGTGCATAATGTAATTGTACCAACTTCTTATCCTTTGGGAGATATGCTTCGAAGTAAAGATTCTACGGGAAGAATTGGAAAATGGGCCGTCGAGCTAGCACCCTTTGACATCTCCTTTGTAGCAAGTACAGCAATCAAGTCACAAGTGGTGGCAGACTTTGTACCAGAATGGACTCCGTCTGCAATATGGGCTCCGGAAAAATCAAGCGAAGGAATTTGGACCATATACTCCGATGGAGCTTTTCAAGCATCCGGAGCAGGCATTGGAGCAGTGATAATTTCGCCTTCAGGGCAAAGAGTGATGTACTCTTCAAGGCTCAACTTTCAGTCCACCAATAATATAGCGTAGTACGAGGGAATTTTTTTAGGACTCCGAAAAGCACGTGCTCTAGGTGCTACAAGAGTTGTTATCAAAATAGATTCTCAAATTGTAGCAGGGCACATTGACAAAAGTTTTCAAATCCGGCATCTGCAACTTGCAAAATATCTAGAAGAGATCCGTAAGATTGAAGCAACATTCAAAGGGATTTCTATCCGAAGTATACCAAGAGCTGATAATGCACAAGCTGATACCCTAGCAAAAGCTGTAGCCAGAGCCGTGGATATTCCAGAAGGAGCCTTTTTTTGAAGAGCTTACTTCGCGTTCGGTGCCACAAATTCCTCCTGAGGAGGTTCTTTGCATTCCGAACACTAACTGGCGAAGTTTGATCATGGAATTATTGCAAGGCGAAACAACCTTACCTAAAGGGCCACAACTTTTAAGATTGCAGCTAAGAGTTCGGAATTATAAGGCCGGAGTTTGTTCCCCCCTACTCCGATATATTTCTCAAGCCGAAGGCCAAGAGATACTCCGAGAAATTCATGAAGGCCTTTGTGGTAGCCATCTTGCCCCCCGAGCTTTAGCGGGAAAAACACTTCGTCAGGGGCTTTATTGGCCTACAATAGTAGCTGATGCGGAGACCTTAGTCCGCACTTGCCATGGTTGTCAATGGATGGGAAGACGAAGTCATCGTCCGCCAACAACTCTTCAAGTTATTGCTCCAGTTTTCCCATGGCTAGATGGGGCATGGATCTCATTGGCCGCTTCCTAGTAGCAAAAGGAAGTCTGAAATTTGCAGTGGTAGCAAATGAATATTTTTCCAAGTGGGTCGAAGCAGAACCCCTCACAGCTATCACTTCAAATAATGTACAAAAATTCTTTTGGAAGAATATTATATGCAGGTTCGGAGTGCCTCGACAGCTCACAATTGACAATGGGACCCAATTTGATGCAGAACCCATCAGGAAGTTCTGCGAAGACCTTGGCATAGAAATGTGTTTTGCAGCCGTGCGTCATCCTCAGTCTAATGGAGCTATCGAACGAGCTAATGGTAATATTTTATCAGGCCTGAATCAAAGGATAGTGGGATCGGCAAAAGGGTTGTGGAACGAGGAACTCCCGAATATTTTATGGTCCTTTCGGACCACTCAAATGAGGTCCACATGTTTTACTCCTTTCAGATTACTATTCGTAGATGAAGACATGACGCCGACGAAGCTCAAAGTGGGATCTCTTCACACCACCGAACATGAAAAAGAAGATGAAAGGAAAGATTCGCTAGATTTAACGGAAGAAATAAGGCTTTGATTTGTTGCAAATTTGTCGAAATATCAGCATTAGATGAAGACTTGGTCTAACCCAAAGGTTAAGCTTATTGAGCTTAAACAGGGTCATTTAGTTTTGCGAAGCATCATCGCACCAGGGAAATTAGGAAATAAGTGGGAAGGTCCATATATCATTCTACGTTCAGGATGCCCTAGTTCTTGTAAGCTAGCTAATTTAGAAGTTGAAGAGTTAAAGCATGCCTGGCATGCAGAGCACCTAAAGCGATATTTTGCATAGGGGCTCCTTGTAATCATCTGTAAATACCTTCTGAATAAATAAAGCTCATAGTTCAGATAATGCCTACCTCTCTAACACTCCCTACTTCTAGTGGATGCACTGGAGGAACGGAGTCAGTTGTGAGGGAAGTGTCATTCATTTAAACCAATTTTATGGACTTTGAACCACCAGTTCAAAGCTTCCGATGAGGCGGGAAAGTCACAAAAAAACGGATTCCAAGCCACCGGCTTGAAAGCATCCGTAAAAAGAGTCCAAGGAGACCAAATGATACGGATTCCAAGCTCCGTCTTGAAAGCATCCGTAAAAAGAGTCCAAGGAGACCGCTAAGCGGATTCCAAACCACCGGTTTGATAGCATCCGTAAAAAGAGCCGAAGGAGGCCAAACAGAATAGACTTCGAGCTAATAGCTTGAATCATCTGTAAAAAGAGTCCAAAGCGACCATTTTTATCGGATGCTAAGGTATCCGGAAAAGAGTGCAAAGTGACTACATTCAAACAAAAATATACTAAGTTACCAGTTTTCAGACTCCGAATTAGTAGAGTCGAAGACATTTTCGAGGTCTTTAGTGACCATTATTGACCTTAGTCAATTTTAATTATGATAAGGGGCTCTCAGCCTCTCAAATTGTGCTCCTAACTAATGTTATCTTAGTTGCACGTAACCACCTTCGACCAAATTTTGAGGTTGATTACACCCAAAGAGGCGATGGGAAGTAGGGAGACAATTTTGAATCTTTAATCTTCATCATTCAAACAGATTACATTACATCATGAAAAATATGTGTCTATACCAAGAAGGAAACGAAGACCTCTTCGATCCCTAGAGCTACTGTTAAAACTAGTACGACTTCGAAGGTGACTTGTTCCGGAGCCAGGAGTGTTAATAACCTTACATTTAACCCTCTTCCCTCCTTTGGAAGCTTGGAAATCCTTCTGCTCTTGCTAAAGTTTGGCCTAGGTCCGAAGTCATTCGGGGCTTCTTTCCCACCTTCAACGTTGTTCAGGTTGCTCTTCAGCAGCATTTTCTTCTTCAGACCATTCAATGTCCTCAAAAGATGAAGTTTCTAAACTAACTTCTTTTTCCTCCTTTTTAATATAAGATAATACGTCTTTACATATATAGGGCATAACTTCACTGGAGCTTCCCTGAGGAATTGAAAATCGAGGGCGTTTGTGAGGTCTTAGAGCTTCGAAGGTAGCCCATAGCAGGCGAAGCTCTTCGTTAACCTCTAGCACTTCGAGATCATCCAAAAAAGGTTGGAAAGCCTAAAAACATTTCCAAATAAGTCTTTTCATTCATAAAGGATAAAAGCATAAGTTTTTACATGATCAGGGCCCTAAGGAGAACTAGACCTTGAGGTCCGAAGGAGGCTGGATGCTCGAAGGTTGCGATCGCACATGCTTTTTGCGATGTCCTTCATCAATCCATGTCTCGATCGTCGATTGGCCTTCAGCTCTCCAAGACGGTTGGAAGGCTTACCAAGCTGCATCCACATCGAAGGAAGGAGTTAAGAGCCGGTCATCGCCGAAGTTGACAGGAGTTGCCTCTGGTTCTGGTGCTACGGATAGCCCTAAATCCTCGTAGTAGCGAAGCAGTCCGAGAGCAGCTACATGGCCGGAGTTCTCTCCATACCTAATACCCGCTGTCTTCATAGTCTTCGCTGCTGCTTGGATCATCTTCAGTCTTCGCAGCAGAGGGACATCGCCAGTCGAAGGTAAAGTCGAAGAAGTGTCAAAGTACTTCAGGACACCCCAAAGGTTGTCCATGGTTTGTAAGGCTACCTTCTCACACTTTGCCTTGTCTTCGGACACTCCGTAATCAAAGAATTCTTTTGTCCGAGTAAGTTGTTGGCCTCCTCCATCAACTTCATCTGATCCACTCGAAGCTTGACTACCTTAGCCCCTACAGTTGCCTTCTCTCTCCGTAGCTTTTCCACTTTGGCTCGAAGCACGATCTGTTCAGCTTCGAGCTTGCGGTTGGCAGCCTCCAAGCCAAGTCTAGCTTTCCTTTCCGCGGCCACCATTTCGTCCAAGCTAGAGGTCCGAACCTCGGAGCTAACAAGACTCCCCTGAAGAGTCGTTATCTTCTCCTTGAGTCAGTTACACTCCTGCTCATTTGATACAGCAGCAGCTTGAGCCAAGACTGTTTGCTGCGAAGGAAGAAAAGATCAATGTAAGCAAACTATTTACATGTTTAAACTAACTCTGTTGTTGCAGATACTTTGTACCTGATAGGCTGCCCGCTCCAAGGCCGAGTACAACTCCGACCCCTCAGCTTCCCCGAGAATGGCTACCAAGTTGGTCTCCCCAACCTCGTGACTAGCCCGAGCTAGAGGCTCTAGCAAAGTCTGAAGTTCAGTCCTTCGCTCCAGAAAAGGAGCTAGGAGGGGGAGCCTTGACAAGGCTCTATGATCATCTTCGCTCGTAGAAGGGCCGGAGCGCAGCGTCGCGTCTTCCGAGATATCCGTATATTGGCCCCCTTCCGTGGATTGGCCTCCATTGGTAGACTCTGATGGGGTCCATCCTAGAGTCGGAGCAGGCAAAGGTTCCCCCTTGCCTTTACCTTTCCAAGGCCCCATTTTCATGGCTACCTCCGGGATTGGCTTTGGAGATTTTGAAGCCTCTAGCGCAGTCTTCATGGCAGGGGTCATCTCCATGGGAGTTGATCTTGTAAAGGCCAAAGGTATTATATATTGCATACATTTTGCAGGACACAAAAAGAAAGAAAAGGTATTCTACTGAAGTTTACCTTCGACGTTCTGCCATCGGATGAGCACGGGACTGCTTGGAGGCTCGAACGCCTCTTCAAAGTCCTCTTTGAACTCAGAGCTGGCAACCGAAGGATTAGCCGCTAAAACCTCTCCAACAACCGCAGCTATTACTTCATCCGGAGCCGAGACTTGATCATTCGTCGTCCCGACTACGCCTTCTCCCGCAGCAAGGGCTTCTTGGCCAGACAGGACATTTTGAGTCTCTGTCTACTCAAGGTTGTCCTTAGCAACGGGCTCGATCGGTGCATCACCCTCAGTGGGGACATTAACCTCTGTTTGTATCCCTTCATCTTAAGATGACTCCGAAGACGATGTAGGGGATTTAGAAGGAGCGACGAACTTCGGCTTTGGAGACACCTTCTTCATGGGTGTCTTGGTCGGTGTCGAGGTACACGCTTCAACTTTCCTCTTCTTGGGACCCGGCTTGGACGTGCTCCAGTCCGGAAGAGAAGGAGCCTCAACTCCGAGTATGCTCCATACTCGGTTGAACCACTCCTAGTTGCCCACCAGCTTCACCCTCCATTCCTTCTCGGCGAGCGTAGGAGCTCTGAGGATCTTCTCCGAACCCCGTACAACTTGATCCAAAGTCAGGGTGGCACGTGGAGCTGAAAGATAAGATTTTAATTCAGTTAAATCATTTTAATGAAATTATTGCATATAAAACATTTGCAGAGCTTCCAAGGTTACATGTAGCACTTGAAGAGATCTCTCGGAGTCCACCCTCCGAATTCTCTTTGAAGTTAATAGACCAGTTGGCCATCAAGGGTGGAATTCAGAGTCCGATGAAGTCCTCTGCTATGTCCCGCATGCTCATGCAGTGACTTATTGTTTGTAGCAGGTTGAGGCGAGCTTTGAGCTGGCCCGGGTCCGGATGAACCTCTGCTTCTCTCCGGTAAAAGATGTCTTCAAGAGGCCTAGCCAAGGTGTTGTCCGCTCCTACTACAGCGTAAAACCAGTGAAGGACCCAGTCCATATACCACCTGGCATTGGTGGCCTTCGCTAGGAACCGAGTTTGATACTCATCTCGGAGCCGTAAGTTGATACTACCGAAGGCACTTACTATCTTCTCTCCTCCGGAGCCTTGGTAAATCTTTGGTTGGCAGGAAGCTTTATGGAGTGCTGCGAAGATCTCTGCCCTCCCTTCGCAACATTCAGCTCACATTGCCCATTCGAAGATTGCAAGGCGTGCTGTGGCATTCGGAGATAACTGAGTGAGGAGTCATGCTGAATAGCGTGGGCCTCATGGCTCCAGAAGTGATTAGTCATTGTCAACGAAAGTCAAAGAGGACAGAAGAAGAAGAGATCTGCTGTTTCATGGGCCGCGTGTGACTCAGGTACACGGGCAGCGAGCGACTGTCGGGCAGAGGAGGCTGCGAAGTTGGGCTGGCCCAATCTGGGTACATGGGCCAGAAGCAGCAGAAGACCCACTGGGCTGTTGACCAGGATTGACTCAGGTACATGGGCGGTGACTGATTGCCGGGCTAGAGAGCTGCGGAATCAGGCCGGCCCAATCTGGGTACCTGGTGCAAAGTCGGTGGAGGCTTTGTCAGTTTCGGCGCAAAACTGACAACCATTGATCTTGTATCCGACTGTCCAGAAGAGAAGCTGTAGTCGCTACGAAAACATAGCTTCCGGATAAGTTATCTGTATCTCTAGGCCCATAG
Source organism: Zizania palustris (assembly GCA_019279435.1). Lineage (NCBI taxonomy): Eukaryota > Viridiplantae > Streptophyta > Magnoliopsida > Poales > Poaceae > Zizania > Zizania palustris. The sequence continues at coordinate 24,068,519 of JAAALK010000289.1, read as the reverse complement.
TCAGTCAGTCGTGTCTGTAAAAATACCTAAGGGCAGTAGAGTCTTTTCCTTTATTCCTGCGTCTGTAAAAAACCCTAAGGGGCTGGTGGAATATTCTAGGCCATTGGGCAGCCTATAAATAGGGCCCCAATCCCTAGGGTTGGACTACCCTTTTTGGCTGAAATCAATACTACTCCTTTGGGTCATTTTGTTTCTTGCACTCTCTCTCTTGCTCTCCTGTTCATGCATGCGCGGCCAGGCAGTGTGCTGTGAGTTCATCTTGATTTATTCTCTAATCTGAATGTGTTTCTTCCTGCTGTTTGAGCGTGGCATTTAGTTGAGAAGCCAACTGTTTTCGGGTTGGATGCAGTAATTTTATTCCCTGAATCGAAGCTTCTCTGTTTGCCCCATTTTGTTCTTCACGGGAGTACTAGTTCTTGCGACTGCAACTAGTACCTACTCACTGTAGCAACAATACACTAGTACTAGCCTTGCTTTTCTGCGCAGCTTTTTGATCGAAGTTGACAGGGCTGAAACACTTTTCTGACTGTTTTCTGGCGAAGCCACCCTCTCTGTTCGAAGCCCCTCAGCTCCGTGAGGTAGGCTTCGATCTGATATACTCGAAGGCTTTGTTTGAACTTCGAACTTCGTTTTGTGTCCTGAGTTGTTAGCTTCGAAGTACTTTTTGAACTGTCAGCGTCTCATACTTTGAATGTCTGTGCGAAGGTACTCCGACTTGAGCTCTTCGAAGTCCATACTTCGACAGGTTTCGAAGTTGGGTTCGAAGCTTGTCTTTCTGTTAGACTTCGCTCAGTGTTTGCATCTGTTCTCTTCGAAGATCCTTGTTGTGTTATGTTCGAAGGTAGAGCGTAGGCTTCGTTTTGGTTTCTCTGTCGCGTGTCAGCCTTCGCTTTTCCTTTCGAAGGTTGTTCGCTCTGTGTGCGTGTTCGAAGCCTTGCCTTCGAAGTACACACTTCGAAGCAGGCTCCGACTCTGTCTTACTTCGCTCTCATTCACACGACCTAGGATACACAACACACCTTCAACAAACTTCGACTTCCACCTCCGAACCAGACTTTGACCAGCGAAGTAGACTCTGTGCTGTTTAGTCTTTAGAGGTGCATTGGGTATTGGGAGCAGGCCATTGATTCGAAAGAATTTTTAGGCGCCCATTCACCCCCCCTCTGGTCGCTACTTTCGGTCCTACACTGAGGAAGAGTAACATGAAAAAGCTCCAATACCTCAGATAGGAAGTCTACCGCGGGAAGTCCCAACCCAGCCTCAAAGAACACTTCGAACACAACCACATCTCCGGCCCAAGGCGAAGGCATTGCTTCTTGGCCGAGTTGGCGAATCTTGATCCCCGGACTAATCTTCCCCGAAATCGCCACCGCAATGGATTTCTTCGTGTAGGTTGATGGTCCTAGGTTGTACGATTGGTCAGAATACTTTGAAGACGCTGGGAGAAGGTCATGGGGACCATCCAAATAAGGGTTGCCCATAGGCGCCGCCGCTGCTGCAGCCACCATAGCTTGTTGCCTGAATAGGGTCTAAGCAGGGACAGGAGCCTTGTGACTGATCTTCGCCATTGAAGAAGGTGAGAGTTTTAAACTAGGGCTCAAAAGCAGGAAGATGAACAATGTGGGAGCAGTGAGTAAAATATCTCAAACGCACCCTTGTCCCTCTATTTATACTCTGTATTCACAAGCATTTTACCGTTCATACATGTCATTCCGTCTTCTGTACCGTTACCATTTCCAAAAATGAAGCAACGCCATAACTCCTTACGAGAAAAAAGGATAACGACTATTTTTGTGAGTCTAACGGTCTTTTCAGCTTCGCAGAGATTATTTTTGGAGCTGCTCTGATGATACCTTTGCATGGAAGTCGATTAAAAGATTGTAAATTTCTGAATACTTCCAAGGTTGGTATATTTTACTGATCCCCTAAGCATGAATATATTTCTTGTGTATACTACTTCCCTAACTTTACAGATTACTCGGAGAAGTGTATTCGAGGGGCTACCATTGGGGGGAAATACTTCATACCTAGGGTATTTAAGGTTATAAGACAGACAATTTACTAGACTGAAGTCCAAGACTAAACTCCGGCCTCACGTATGATCAAGCTCAGAGAATCCGTCCAGACTTCTATTTGAAGTATAACTTGGAAGGTTCAATCTTCAGAGTGCATAGCTGCCAGCGAGGATAGAAGACTTATCTTCTTTCTAATTAGATTATTCTTTTACCATTTTAACCCTATTAGCGGTACCGAAATAGTTTCCACTACGTCAGTTGTAACTGAGGGGTAAAAAGGTCTTTTCCTTAATATTTTTACCTATAAATACCCCCATTCTCACCCTGTAACAGGCATCGAATACTCAGATATTCAATACACAACTTCGAAAGGCTTCAAGCTATTATCCTATTCGGAGGCTTGAAATAGTCCGCTTCACAAACTCTTCGTTTGTTAGTTCTTAATCTTCGAGAACCTGTTAGCGTAATCTTTTACGCCAACATAGCCATTGGGGTGGCGAGGGGCTTCGCATCAGCCATGTCGAACTTCTTGAGCAGGTCCTTGGTGTACTTTGTCCGGTGGACGAAGGTACCTTGTTTGCATTGCTTGATTTGTAAACCAAGGAAAAACGTGAGTTAGCCCATCATGGACAACTCGGCAACCAAAGCATGAGAAGAGCCACCAAAGATTATATCGTCAACATATATCTGAACTAGTATGAAATCTTTGCCATGCTTGAGAGTAAAAAGGGTTTTATCGACTGACCCCATCATATACCCTCGCTCAAGCAGAAACGACTTAAGTCGATCATACAAAGCCCGAGGGGCCTGCTTGAGTCCATAAAGAGCCTTATGATGTTTAAGAACTCTCTGGGGGTATCTGGGGTTGTCAAAGCCAGGTGGTTGTTTTACATAGACATCTTCATCTATGAAGCCATTAAGACAAGCACTTTTTCACATCCATTTGGTAAAGTTTGAAACCGCGGGATGCAGTAAAAGCAAGCAAAATTCAAATGGCCTCTAGACGTGCAACTGGTGCAAAAGATTCGGTAAAATCAATCCCTTCCAATTGAGAAAAACCCTGAGCTACAAATTTAGCTTTGTTTATAACAACAGACCCATCCTCCCATTGTTTGTTTTTTAAAATCCATTTAGTTCCAATAAAATGAATATTAGGTGGAGGATCAACTAAAGTCCAAACTTGGTTTCTCTCAAAATTGTCAAGTTCTTTATGCGTGGCATTGATCCAACTAGAATAAGAAAGTGCATAACTCACACTAAGGGCTCAAAAGAAGCAACAAAAGCAGAATCAATGAAATGGGCATGAGAACGAGTTACCCTTTGATCGAGCTCACCAATGATCTCCTCTGGAGGATGCATCCTTTGGATGTGATGAGGAGCCTCGTGGCAGGATGCAGTCCCCCCCTCGACTTGTGCTGGAGAATGTTCGAAGATGACTGATGTCGAGGTAGAAACTTCAGGGCCTCTTGCCGAAGTGGTCGAAGCGGGGTCAGCTTCGGGAGTCGATGTCGAGGGTAGTACGAGATCATCCTCGAAATCTTCAGGATCTTCATCTTCAAAGATCGTCTGCTCCATATCGTGTTGACTTGCCTATTCAAAAGAAGATCTAACACAGGGGGTTGATTCATCAAAAGTCACATCACATGACTCGATGATAGTGTTAGTTTCCAAATTGAAAACACGATATGAATGACCATGAGTAGTGTAACCCAAAAAGATCCCGTCAAAAGAACGCGACTCAAACTTGTCCAAATTTCAATGTTTTAGGATAAAACATCAACATCCAAATACTCAAAGATGAGTAAATTTGGGCTGTCTCCCAAAACTTAGTTCATAAGATGTTAAGTTCAAGATTGAGCACAAGAAAATCCGGTTTCAGATGTTACAAGCAGTGTTCATGGCCTCTGCCCAAAACTTTCTAGGAGTCCTGTGCTCATCGAGCATCGTCCTAGCCATCTCAACCAATGTGCGGTTCTTTCTCTCAACAACACCATTCTATTGAGGAACCTATGGAGCGGAGAATTGATGTTCTATGCCATGCTCCATGCAAAAGTCAACAAAGAGACTATTCTTGAACTGAGTGCCATTATCACTTCGAATGAATTTTAATGCACCTAGAAGTTCAGTGAAATGTCACAAAGTTAAGCTTCGAAAGTGTGAAAACACTTCATCCTTGATAGCTAGAAAAAAGACCCAAGAGTAGCGAGAGAAATCATCGACAATGACAAGAACATACCATTTTCCACCTAAAGAACTAACCCGGGAAGGACCTATATTGTCCATATGGAGAAGCTCTCCGGGTTGTTCAGTCATCACCATAGTGACTAGTGAGTGTGAGGTAGAAATCATTTTCCAATGTTGACAAGGAGCGCAAACTAAATTCTTCTCAAATTTGAGCTTGGGCAATCCTCGGATCAGACCTAGGGCACTCAAACGAGCGAGCAACTCAATGCTCATATGCCCTAGTCTCCTATGCCACATCCAAAGCTCAGAAGTCGAATGTGCAACAAGGCAGTGAGAACAACTGGACGACTAAGAAAAATTAGCTACAAAAACTCTCCCAACTCTAAATATCTTACAAACCAAAACACCATCAGAATTGAGTACTTGCGAAGTATCGCGATGAAATCGCACTTCGAAGCCGTCATCAAGCAACTGGGATACAAAAAGCAAATTGTATCCCAAATTTTCAACCAAAGCAACATCTTTTAGAGTGAAAGTCGAGTTGATTCTTACCACACCTTTACCTTTCACCCTACTTCTTCGGTTGTTGTCGAATGTGATTTGTTCGTTTTGCTTAGTTGTGGTGAGGATAGAGAACCATGCTTCATTCCCGGTCATATGGCATGAACAACCGCAGTCCATGATCCACGTGCCCTCTAAGCCTCGGTCTGTCACCTATTCAAAATGAGAAAACCTCGATCGCTCAGTGTTGGGGTGAGTTAAAATATGACGAGGCATCCAACAATGAGAGATGCGAGCAGTAGGCACAATAAAAGTAGACTGTCTACGCACAGGTAAAGTGGAGTGATGCAAAGTGTGAGGTCTACCTACATGATGCAACCTATACGCATGATGAGGTCTCTCAACATGTTGAGGTACAAAGCCACTAACACGAGGTATAGCACCATATGAAACATGATGAACACCACGAGAGGCAAAATCTCTTCGAGAAGATCGGGGAGCCTCGTAAACAGGATGTGAGTCAGACTCATGCATACCTAGAGGTGGGAAATGCATGTCCTAGAATCTCAACGCCTGAGAACATCGCTCATCCTTGATGTGACGAAAACAAAACCCAACCAAGTGACCCACCCGTTGGTAGTAAGAGTAGTGAAACACTCTCCTTGGGGCATTCTCATAGGTACAAGGAACAATACTCACAGGCTCCTTGGGTTTCTTCATAGGGTTCTTCTTGGGAGGAATTTTCTTGGCAGGAGGAGGGGTTTTCTTTGGAATTTGGGTAGGCTTTTTGGCTGACGGTGTATCCAACTCGGCTCTTTCTTTCTCTAAGGTAGTGGGTGTCATGTGGGGCTAGACCTAATGTCAGCGTCGGCGGGCTCGTGACTTGCGTAGGGTGGCTAGCCAGGAGGGCCACGCGCACGGAAAGGGCTACCAGGGCCGGCTGCTAGGGGATAAGAGATTAGTACCACTATTAGAGATAAGAGTAGTTAAGATTGGATAGAGTTAGAGTTAGTTAAGATTAAGAGATATGTTAGTTGTCGCTTTTGTTAGAGATAAAGGGTAGGCTCTATATAAAGGGTAGGCTCTATCAAGTCTACGGCTGAGGGGTATAACCTCGCCGGAGACCACGGACCGAGGGTATGAACTCCATAGCCAAGGTCTGGTGTCCTAGGGGCTTGACGCCCTTGACAACCTGGTATCACGATCTAGGGCTTCCTCGTCACGCCGCTCCACTTCACCACCGCCAGCCGCAACGCCACCGATGGCCAGATCCTCGCCGCGTCGCCCCACCTCACCGCAACAAGCCGCCACACCACCAAGGGACAGATCGCCCTCACCGCACCACTCCACCACGCCGCCACAAGTCGTCGTTCCATATTCGGCCAGAAGTCCCTCGCCGCACCACTCCACCGCACCACCACAAGCCACAACGCCGCATTCACCAGCATCTTCAACAACCGCGTCCTGTACGATCAACATGGGGGACCGGGACCTCAAGAACATGGTAGACTCCCTCATCGCCGCCGTTTAGGCACTGCAGGCCACAGCTGAGGCAAATTCCAGGGCCATCGCCGCACTCTCCGAGTCCCGTTCATCCGCCCTGGGGACCAGGGCATCCACGGGAGAACACCACAATGACCGGCCACCAAGATTTCAGAAGTTGGAATTTCCGCAGTACAACGGCAAGGCCGATCCTCTCATCTTCATCAACCACTTTGAGTCCTACTTCCATCAACAATGGATCATGGAAGAAGAGAGGGTTTGGATGGCGTCGTATAACCTCAAGGGCGGGGCACAACTGTGGTACATGCAAGCCCAAACAGACGAGGGAACCCCATCATGTCGCTGCTTCAAAGAGCTACTCAACTTGCGCTATGGGCCACCCCTGCGATCGGCCCCCTCTTCGAACTCACAAACTGCCGCCGAACCAGCACCGTCGAGGAATACCAGGACCAGTCTCAGGCACTCCTGCCCCGCGCCGGTTCCCTCACAGAAGAACAGCGCGTGCAACTGTTCACGGGCGGCCTCCTCCCACCACTCGGCCTCGACGTCCAAATACACAACCCCCAGTCGCTTGCAGCAGCCATGAGCCTAGCACGAGAACTGGATCTACGGGAGCAGCACAGAAGAGCAACGACCAAAACCGTGGGACACAGCCTCCTGCTGATCCCCCGGTCCAGAACCACGACACCGGCTCAGCCTACGGACAAGGACAAGGTGACAACCCTAGTTTCGGGAGAAGGACGCTCCTCTAAAAGGATCTCCCCAGCAGAACAGGAAGAACGTCATCACCTCAGTCTTTGTTATAACTGTGATGAAAAGTATACCAAGGGGCATAACCGCATCTGCAAGAGGATCTTCTACATCGGCAGCGTTGAACTCGATGACACCGACCAAGCAGGGAACACTACCGAATCAGCCATGGAAGCACCAGTATTTTCTCTACACGCGGTAGCAGGCATTCCCATCAGCAATACAATACAACTCAAGGTCACTTTGGGCAACACGGCCGTCATAGCACTCATCGACACCGGATCAACCCATAATTTTATCAGTGAGGCTGCTGCAGTAGACTCGGGATTACCCATCCAAGCGAGCCCTCGCCTCACGGCAATGGTGGCCAACGGGGAGAAAGTATCCTGCCCAGGCGTCCTCAGACAGGCACAAGTCATCATCAACGGCCAAAAGTTCCACGTCGATCTCTTTGTCATGCCTCTAGGAGGATTTGATGTGGTCCTCAGCACAGTGTGGATGGCCACATTCGGACCCATAATTTGGGACTTCTCCACGCGGACCATGACATTCCAGCAGGGAGACCGTTCGTTATGCTGGCAGGGGGCCCCTCCACCATCCGGGCCGAGCCTCCAAGCCACCACAGCCGGCAATGCCCTCCTCGATGAATTACTTGAGGCCTTCACCGACATCTTCATCGAGCCAACAGGCCTACCTCCAGTACGCACACGGGACCATCGCATCATCCTCAAACTTGACGCAACACTAGTGGTAGTGTGACCGTATAGGTACCCGGTGGCCCACAAGGACGAACTAGAGCAGCAATGCGCCGCCATGCTCGAGCAGGGCACCATCCGCCGTAGCGCCTCAGCCTTCTCCTCTCCAGTGCTACTCGTCAAAAAGCCAGATGGCTCGTGGCATTTCTACGTCGACTATCGTGCGCTGAATGGACTCACGGTCAAAGATGCTTTCCCGATCCCAGTGGTGGATGAGCTCTTGGATGAGCTACACGGCGCAAGATTCTTCACCAAGCTAGACCTACGCTCAGGGTACCACCAGGTGCGCATGCGACCTGAGGACATCCACAAGACGACGTTTCACACACATGACGGTCGCTATGAGTTCCTCGTCATGCCATTCGGCCTATGCAACGTACTGGCAACATTCCAGGCCCTCATGAATGATGTACTTTGACCCTTCCTTCATCGATTCGTACTGGTTTTCATTGATGACATTTTGATATACAACAAGTCTTGGGCGGACCATCTTTGACACCTCCACACCGTACTCATGAGCTGCGCCACCACAAGCTCTTCGTCAAACGCACCAAGTGCAACTTCGGCGCTGCCTCGGTCACCTACCTCGGCCATGTTATCTCTGAGGCGGGCGTCACCATGGATCTAGCTAAGTTGCAGGCCATCCAAGACTAGCCAGAACCTCGTTTGGCTCAGGCGATACGCGGCTTCCTCGGGTTGGCCGGCTACTACCGCAAGTTCATCCATAACTACGGCATCATCGCGACACCTCATACCGCACTCCTCAAGAAGGACCGTTTCTCCTGGACAGAGGCAGCCGCTGAGGCCTTCACCACCCTCAAAGCCGCGGTCACCTCTACTCCGGTCCTCAATATGCTAGACTTCGCCAAGATGTTCATCATCGAATGCGACACCTCGTCCCACGGGTTTGGGGTGGTCCTGGTACAAGACGGCCACCCAATCGCTTTCTTCAGCCGACCAGTGGCGCCAAAGCACCGCGCCCTCGCCGCCTATGAGCGGGAGCTCATCGGCCTCGTACATGCCATACGACACTGGCGACCATACCTGTGGTGACGGTGATTCCTCATCAAGACCGATCATTTCAGCCTCAAATACCTGTTGGACTAGAGGCTCACAACAATACTGCAACACCATTGGGTGGGGAAGCTCTTAGGCTTCGATTTTTCGGTTGAGTACAAGGTCGTCTCAACAAATGCAGTGGCCGATGCCCTATTACGTCGGGACACACCGGACGAAGGGAGCATCCTGGTACTATCGGCCCTGAGGTTCAACTTCATCACACAAATCCGCCAAGGTTAGTTCGCCGATCCGGCCGTCGTTGCCCTCCAGGAGGAAATACGGACAGGGACCAAAGGTCTGCCATGGGTAGTCCTTGATGACATGGTTCAGTACGGTGGGCGACTGTATATCCCACCAGGATCTCCTCTGGTACCGGAGATCATGGCTGCTATACACGAAGAAGGACACGAGGGAGTCCAGCGCACACTACACCGGCTACGACGTGATTTCCATTTTGCTAACATGAAACGACTTGTGCAGGACTTTGTGCGGGCGTGCACTACTTGTCAATGATACAAATCAGAACAGTTGCACCCAGCAGGCCTCCTCCTGCCTCTACCAGTACCAAAGGGTGTCTGGACAGACATCGCCCTGGACTTTGTCGAGGCGCTCCCATGCGTGCGAGGAAAATCAGTAATCCTAACAGTGGTGGATAGGTTTAGCAAGTACTGCCACTTCATTCCCTTGGCACATCCGTACTCCGCAGAGACAGTCGCGCAAGCTTTCTTCACCGACATCGTTCGTCTACACAACATTCCTCAGTCCATGGCATCAGATCGTGACCCGGTATTCACCTTGAAGTTATGGCGAGAACTCATGCGCTTGGTAGGCACCAAGTTGCACATGACCACGACCTTCTATCGCTAGTCGGATAGCCAATCAGAGGCCGCCAACCGGGTCATCATCATGTACCTACGTTGCCTCATAGGAGATCGACCACGGCAGTGGCTGCAATGGCTACCGTGGGCTGAAAACATCTTCAACACCGCATACCAGACTTCACTATGGGACACGCCGTTCCGTGTAGTCTATGGAAACGATAGCGTGCGGCATCATCCCTACCTCAGGCCATCTTAGGCAAGCTCAAGCCACGATTCTACGGGCTGTACTGCATCACCGAGCTCATCAACGACGTCACTGTTCGCCTCCAGATCGGATACACGACGTCTTCCACATCGGCCTCCTCAAGAAATTTCACGGCACGCCACCAGACGCGCCACCACCACTACCGACTCTCCATCACGGTGTCATCATACCAGAGCCGGAAAGCGCAACCAAAATGTGCCTAGCTCGTGGAGTGCGCCAGGTATTGGTCCAGTGGAAGGGCGAGTCGACTGCATCGGCTACATGGGAAGATGTGGACACATTCGTCACCATGTACCTCAATTTTCAACTCGAGGATGAGCTGGCTCTCGAGGGGGGGAGAGATGTCATGCGGGGCCAGACCTACAGTCGGCGTCGACAGGCCCGTAACGTGCGTAGGGCGGCTAGCCAGGAGGGCCGCGCGCACAGGGAAGGGCTACCAGGGCCAGCTGCTAGGGGATAAGAGATTAGTACTACTATTAGAGATAAGAGTAGTTAAGATTGGATAGAGTTAGAGTTAGTTAAGATTAAGAGATATGTTAGTTGTGGATTTTGTTAGAGATAAAGGGTAGGCTCTATATATAGATGCTTTACCTAAACCTTTTGGCAAACAATTTGATTATCAGTTCAATCTACTTTTCAATGCTATCAGGTCTACGGTTGAGGGGTATAACCTCGCCGGAGACCACGGACCAAGGGTACAAACTCCGTAACCAAGGTCCGGTGTCCCAGGGGCTCGACGCCCTTGATAGTGGGTGAGATAAAAACAATTTTGTTATTAATGTCTAAAGGAGTTCTCTTAAAACCCAAACCTAGAGCTAACCCCACCCTGTCAGCACACATCTTAGTCTTGGCTAAGAGAAAATCCATCCTACCCTTTCCCTCAGTGCATTTCTTAACCACAAAAAGAAGATATTCATTTTCAGTCATACGATTTATAGCTTGCCCTCTAGCAAAACTGAGTTGGTCCTTAAGTGTGATGTAGGTGGGACAAGAAGGCTGCACATCCTTACAACACTTAGCACTCTCCAATCTAGCCTCTAATTCCTTAACATGCTTGTCTCTTAAATTAATGCTATCAATCAATAAAGGACAGTTTGAACAAGCATCAAAATAAATAGGTCTAGACTCCACCACCAACAGCTGCTTCCATGTAGTCTCAAGCTCATCAATAGTTTGAGCATGCACAAAATGCACTGAGCAATCTCACTCATGACAATAGTGCAAGATTGACATTCAACATCATTAAGTTTAGACTTAAGCATGGCATAATCAATAGAAATAGATTCTAGCCTAAGTCTAAAGTCTTTTCTTTCCCTAGCGGCTTGCACAAGACATCTATCCTGACCAAGAACTACTTCATTTAGTTCATCTACTTTAATGGAAAGCTGGTCATAGGATAGTGGTACCTCAGATGAGTGAAGCTAATTATCGTTGTGAATGTTGTCGGCCATGTAGCAAAGGCCGGTGAAATCCCTTGCCTTCTTCTCCTTCCTTGGAGACTCTTCCTCCTCATCAGAGCTCCACTCCTTAGTTGAGGAAGTGTCAATGTCGCTAAGTGCCGCGACAAATGCTCTAGAAGCAGCCTTGTCTACCCTCTTAGCCACTTTGTCGTGCTTACCCTTCACATAGGATTTCCTCTCCTTTTTGTAGTGTTTGGGGCGCTCACTCTCGTCTCTCCTCTTGAGCTTAGGATAATTGGCCTTGATGTGAGAAGTGTCACCACACTCAAAACAACCACTAAAGCCACTTCTCTTCTGATCCCATCTCTCATTGTGAAAATGGGTGAATTTCCTGGCAATGAGAGCAAGCTCTTCATCATCCAGAGTATCCACCTGTTCCTTAGTAAGGGAGACTAGGGAGGACAAAGTAAAACTACCTGCAAGAACACAAGTGCCAGATGAGCTTGGTTCTGTAGTGGTGCCACGACTAGAGCCAGAAACTAGTGCCAAGGGTTGAGGCAAAGAGTTTTTGTGCACTACAAGAGATGCCTTGGCAATCTCTGTGGACTTTAGCTTGCTAAAGTGTTCATCACAGGTCAGTATGTCATATCCTTTGGACTCATCAATGCTGGATATCTTCACTTCCCATATGCTATGATCGAGAGCATAGAGAAGCTTGATAGCCCAATCATGATAATTGTAAGCAAGAGTCCCATTGGACCACAAGTTACTCACTATTGCGTCAAAGCGAGAAAACATGACATCTATAGATTCACCAGGCACTTGCACAAACAACTGATACTGTTGATTGTATGTGCTTTGGTGCCTAGCCTTGATCTGTGTAGAGCCCTCATGAAAAATAGTGAGTGTCGTCCAAATTTCCCTAGCTGTCCTTACATCCTGAACCCTATCAAACTCACTCCTGTTCAAGCCAATGAACAATATATTTCATGATTTGGAGTTAGCGTTATACTGATCTTTTTTGGCTTGAGTAGTTTGAGTCTTTGGGATGGAGTATTGTGAGTCCACAATCTCCCAAATTGCATTTCCTTGGCTTAACAAGTAAGCCTCCATGCATACCTTCTAGTAGGCAAAGTCAGTCCCATCGAAAAGAGGTATTTTACTACTTCTATCCATGTCGCCAAAAGATCACAAAATTAGTTAAGGTCAATTGGTGATCTTAACCTGCTTTGATACCAATTTTTGGACCGAAACAGGCGACCAGAGGGGGTGAATGGGAGTTTTTAAAATTTCAGGCTAAAACTAGCCTTCCGTTTTAAATTATGTCTCATGCGGAACAGGCTTCGAACACACCCTTCAGAGGTCTGGTTTGGAGGTATTTTACAGCTCCGAAATCAGGCTTCGCAAAGGTAAAAGTTCAAAGACAAGAAGACTTCGCTCACACCCAAATACTGAAAACAAAATTAGCTCTACACGGCATGTGCAGGCTACGCACACGAAGGTGCTCTGAGCAGACTTCGTGCATCTATGCTTCACACACAAGTGTTTCCCTCTAAAAACTCCGAACAGAAACTCAGCACTAGTAACTGGTACTAGGCTTCGCTCTTTGGAAGGCAGAAAGAAGACATAACAAACTGCACCGAGGACTTCAACTTAGGAAAGAAAACAAGCTTTGAGTTGTCGCTACACATATTGCTTCGCTAATAAACAGAGAGGACTTGCCTCTAGTTTACACAACGCGTACACACACTTAAAAAACTCACACGAGCAGGAGTCAAACACAGTTCGTCAGAAATGAAATAGAGCAAAAACTCTAGTGAGCACAGAACAAAGTGTAAGGCAGAAATCACAACTCATGCAGTACAAAATGCAGATACAAGTTCAAGCAACAGATGAACAACAAAATGGAAATTTCATTGCAAGAACAGGGAACACAAAGACTCATAGAATTGAGTACAAGAGAATGCAGGCTAGCTCTAGGAGTTATGGAAATGGCTTCTCAAAGTGTTAACCTAGACCTACACAGCATCACTATTTATAGGCACAACTCAGCCATGAGAATATACTACTTTACCCCTAGGGTTTACACTATTTTTGTCTCAGCGAGACAAGGGGGTACAGATGGTAGTCTATTTTACTGGAGGCTTCTTTTGTCAGCTTCGTAGAGGAGACAACATCTACTTTTATAGAGTAGAAACGATAAACCTTTGCAAAGTGGAATCTTCTGAAGCCCCCTTCGTACATGATGTGTGTCGAAGCTTCGGTGACAAGCTTCAAACTCGATGGCCTTCGCTTCACCAAAGTCAGTCTTCGATACACTAACGGTTTTGAGCAAAAGTTCTCAAAGCTCTTGAGCCTTCGCACCATCACCTTCGGAGTGGACCACCCTGGATTCACAGCAACTCCCAGCTTGAACTCTATCAGTCCGTGTATCGAACCCATGCATGGCCGAAGTACATCAAGTCAGCCATACTCTAAAGCCCCACCTTCAAAGTATCTTCACCACCTTCCGAAGTCCTTCCGTCCAATGCCTCCGCATGAAGCATATCCATAAGCACCCCTTCACAGTGTCTCAGCCCCAAGAACACTCCTTGAAGACCCTTATCCAGACCATGCCTTCGATGCACCTTGACTTCTGAGACCTTCGTCAGGTGTCCCTTCGAGTGCCTCCCTCTAGAGCTCACTTCGAGAGCATTGCCTCAATCATGAGCACTTTGTCTACCATACTCTGAAGTCACTCCTTCTGGAGCACCCTTTGGAGTGCCTCGCCTCTTAGGACTTTGCCTCGGGGTACCTTCAACCGGAGCCACCCTTCAGACTTTCTACCTTCGCCTGGCGCACCTTGACCCGAGGAGCAACCTCGACCCCACGCAACCTTCATGACCGAGCTCCCCGCTCGCCTGGCATCAAGCCTCCCACTTGACCTAGGTTCACTCGCTGTGAACCATCCATCGCCTCCGAAGTCACCTCCACACCACCGATGGGCCTCATCGAAAAGTGTTGGGGAATAGGGGAGCTACGCTAGCCAGTAAATTCAAAATTTCCACCCTATGGCCCTAGGCTCATGCGCGTGTGAGATCATAGATCAGTACCTTATAGCACTTGACGTGCTAGGTGCAGCGGAAGAAGAGGTTGATGAAGTGCGTCAAGCCTATCCTTACTTTGTCCTAGCTGTTCCTCACAGATCCAATCGATGAAGAAGTCGCCTTTCCTCATGGTGACGGCCATGAGCATCGCTTATGGAGCAACACCTCCATGGAGTCCACACATACAGGGGTAGAGTTCCTCTCACGGTACCGTGATAGCACCACACGTGAGAGACAGGAAATTCTCGATCTCAACGGTTGATATCAAGAAAGGGAGGAGAGGACTCTTGGGTCGCTAGGTCTAATCTAGGCTTATTCCTTGTTCCAAGACCTCCTCCTCCTCTCCTTATATAGGGTTGAAAGCCCCTGGGTCGTGCACATATTAGAACCCACAAATTAGTTACAACTAATTCGTATTCATAACAGATCCAATCTTATACCCCACATCGGAACTGCCGATCCTGGATCGAAACTTCCGACAAGGTATTTTTTAGGTCTACAAATTCAACACGACACACAACAAATCCAATCTGTTTTTGCCCACCTCGAAACATCCAATCAGTACAAAAATTCCCCGATTCAGACCAAAGCGGAACTTCTGGCTCGTCGGAACTTCTGAAGCAACATTTTCTCTCTATATCGAGACCAGATAATAATAGGAACTTCTGATACTACCTATCGGAACTTCCGATCTACGGAATTTTCTTGGGCATTGTTGGCGTAAAAGATTACGCTAACAGGTTCTCTAAGATTAAGAACTAACAAACAAAGAGTTTGTCAAGCGGACTATCTCAAGCCTTCGAATAGGATAATAGCTCGAAGTAGTTCGAAGTTGTGTATTGAATATCTAAATATTCAATGCTTATTACACAGTGAGAATGGGGGTATTTGTAGGTAAAAACTTTAAGGAAAAGACCTTTTTACCCCTCAGTTACAACTGACATAGTGGAAACTATTTTGGTACCCCTAATAGGGCTAAAATGGTAAAAGACTAATCTAATAAGAAAGAAGATAAGTCTTCTGTCCTTGTTGGTAGTTGTCCACTGCGGAGATTGAACCTTCGAAGTGTATCTTTGAACGGAAGTCTGGACGGATCTTCCGGACTTAATCCTATGCTAGGCCGGAGACAAGTCGAGGTTTTCGGTCTGGTGAATTGTCTTTGTATTACAACCTTGAAGATCCTAGGGATGAAGTATTTTCTCTCAATAGTAGCCCCTCGAATACGCTTCTTTGAATAACCTATAAGGCAAGGAAAGCAGTATGCAAAAGAAATATTTTCATGCTCAGGGACTTAGCAAAATTTACCATCCTTTGAAACATTCAGAGATTCACAATCTTCGAATCGGCTTCCATGCGAAGGCATCATCGAAGCGGCTTCGAAAACAATCCTTGCGAAGCTGAAATAACCGTTAGACTCACAGAAATAGCAATTACTCCTTTTCTCAGAAAGAGTTATAGTGCCGCTTCGTTTCTGGAGATATGAGTTCTCACGAAGAGCCGCGATAAATTGCAACGATAAAGAAGACGGAAAGACGCATATGAACGGTACACTTCATGTGAACACAGACTTTGAATAGAGCGGCAAGAGTGCGTTTGGGATACTTTATCAATTGCTCCTGCATTTTCCCCCTTTCTGCTTCCTGAGCCCGACCTCTGAGTTCCACCTTCTCTCATGGCGAAAACCAGTCACAAAGCTCCTGTTCCTGCTTCAACCTTGGCCAGGCAGCAAGCGATGGCGGCAGCAGCAGCAGCGCGCCTTCAGGCAATCCTCATCCGGTTGGTCCTGATGATTCAAAGGAATCGTTGAACCAATGGTTTAAAGGCCGTTTGCTGGGTTCCGATGAAAGATGCTTACCTCCGCAAGCATCTCTATTCCCCTGATGCGTCCACCATGGTTAAGGAATATTTGAAGAGTAAGCATAATTTGAACCTCCATCTTTATTTAACTTAGAAAGGTACTTTTACAATTGATTACAAGGAGCCCCTAAGCGTAATAACGTTTAAGGTGCTCCACATGCCATGTATGCTTCAACTCTTCACCTTCTAAATTAGCTAACTTAAACGACCCGGGGCGCCGTGAGCATAGGATAATATATGGTCCTTCCCATTTGTTTCCTAGCTTCCCCAGAGCTATTAGACTTCGCAGCACCAAATCACCTGGTCTAAGTTCATTCACTTTTATTTTTGGTCATACCATGCCTTCATTTGGTCTTGGTACTTCGTTAGATTGGCGACAGCTCGAAGCCTTGTCTCTTTTGAAAAGTCCAGCGAAGTGTTTCTTTCATCATCATTCCCAGGCTTTGTTACATGAAGGGATCCACCTTTAAGCTCCGTAGGAGTCATGGCCTCATCTCTGAATAACAACCTAAATGGGGTAAAGCCCGTGGACCTAGCTTGAGTGGTCCGAATGGACCATAAAATCTTAGGGAGCTCTTTGGTCCACAACCCCTTAGCTAACCCGACAATCCTTCGATTCAAACCGAAGAGAATATTTCCATTTGCCCGCTCGATGGCTCCGTTGGATTGGGAGTGGCGAACAGCTGCGAAGCAGAACTTGATGTCCAGGCCTTCGCAAAACTCTTTAAAGGGCTCGGCTTCGAATTTAGTGCCGTTATCGACAGTTAACTCCCTGGGAACTCCGAACCTACAAATGATATTGTACCAAAATAATTTTTTTACATTTTTTAAGTGATAGCAGTTAGGGTTCAGCTTCGACCCATATAGAAAAATATTCGATTGCTACCACCGCAAACTTCAAGCTGCCTTTTGCCATTGAAAAAGGGTCGATGAGATCCATTCCCCATCGCGCCATTGGCCATACTAGAGCAACAACTTGAAGAGGTGTCAATGGACGATGGATCTGCCTACCCATCCACTAGCACCCTTGGTAGGTTCGAACCAACTCTTCTGCATCTCTTACAATTGTTGGCCAATAGAGCCCCTGTTGAAGTGTCTCTCCCGCTAGAGCACGAGGGGCTAGATGGGTGCCGCACAGGCCTTCGTGAATCTCCCGAAGTATATCTTGTCCTTCGGGTTGTGAGATGCACTAGAGTAGGGGAGAACAAACTCCATATTTATAAAGTATTCCGTTGACAAGCTCATAATTTCGAGCCCTTACTTGGAGCCTTCAGAAATCCCGACCTTCTAATGAAACTGCACTATTTTGTAAAACATCCAAAATTGGAGTCCGCCAATCGCCGACTAGAATGCAAAGGACTTCTGCGGAGTGTAGTTGATGCACCATAGGCTTGGTGAGTTCTTCATAAAAAGCACCCTCCGGGACGTCCAATGCTCCGACTGCAGCCTTCGCTAAAATATCTACAAGTTGATTATCCGCTCTAGGGATGCTCCGAATAGAAATTCCTTTAAACAATGCTTCGGTCTTGCGGATTTATTCTAAATACTTTGCAAGATGTGGATTCTTGGCTTGGAAGCTCTTGTCAACATGCCCTACGATGACTTGGGAATCTGTTTTTATTACAATTCTTGTTGCTCCAAGTGCCCTTGCCTTTCGGAGGCCTAGCATGATTCCTTTGTATTCTGCAATATTGTTGGTGGTCTTAAAGTTGAGCCTCACAAAATACACTGCCTTTTGTCCTGACGGTGATATTATTACAGCTCCAGCTCCAGCACCAAATGCCTGATACGCTTCGTTAGAAAAAATTGTCCATAGACCTTCAAAGGTTTCTTCCGGAGCCCAAACTGTGGATGGAGTCCACTCGGCCACGAAGTCAACTATGACTTTTGACTTGATAGATGTTCTTGCCATGAAGGAAATACCGAAGGGGGCTAGCTCGACAGCCCATTTTTCAATCATACCCATGGAGTCTTTGGTCCAAAGCATATCACCAAGGGGATACGAGGTAGGGACAATGAGATTATGTGCAAAGAAGTAATGCCTTAGCTTCCGTGAGGCCATTACCAAAGCATAAATAAATTTTTCGAGCTCGGAGTTTCTTGTCTTTGCTCCAGACAAACCTTATGAGATGAAGTATAATGGGTTCTGCACTAGTTTTCCTTTAAGATCTACTTCCCTTACTAGCACTACACTTACTACGGAGCCCATTGCTGCAAGATAGAGAAGGAGAGTTTCTTCTAGGAGGGGCACAGTAAGTGTTGATAGATTCCCAAGATAATCTTTAATATCATCGAAGATCTTCTAGCACTCCGACGTCCATTTGAAACTCTTAGACCCCTTCAGGGCTTTAAATATCGGGAGGCTTCACTCTGCTAATCTGGCTAGGAATCTGCTAAGGGCTGCGAGTCATCCTGTCAGCTTCTGGATTTGCTTCAAATTTTCTGGTGGAGCCATTCTTTGCAGTGCACTTATCTGCATTGGGCTAGCTTCGATTCCTCTAATTGAAATTAAGTACCCTAGCAATTTTCCTGCTTGTGCCCCGATTATACATTTTTTAGGGTTGAGGCAAACTCCACATGTTCGAATGCTCTCAAAAGTCTCTGCTATGTCTAGACTATGATGGTGCTTTACAACACTCTTTATTACAATGTCATCCATATAGGCTTCGACATTTCAGCCTATCTGGTGACCTAGAGCCTTAGCAATAAGACGTGAAAAAGTAGCCCCGGCATTCCGCAAGCCAAAAGGCATTCGAACATAACAAACTACTCTGGAAGGAGTTATGAAACTCGTCTTGGCTTCGTCTTCGTGCTTTAGCCAAACTTGATGATAACGAGAGTATGCATCTAGGAAGCTTAGAAGTTCAGAGTCAGCCGTAGAATCCACAAGCTGATCGATACGGGGCATAGGGTAGGGGTCTCATGGGCATGCTTTATTTAGTGACGTGAAGTCGATGCACATGCGCCATTTGTCAGAGCCCTTTTTCTTGACAAAAACGGGGTTAGCCAACTACTCCGTGTGGTCTACTTCCCTGATGATTCCAGCACTTAGCAATTTCTCCACCTCCACCTTGCAAGGTCTGCCCTTTCAGTTGACAACTTCTGGAGCACCTGGCGCATTGGGCGAGCCTTCGGGTTGACAAGTAAACTGTGCTCGATGAAGCTCCGGTCAAATCCGGGGATATCTTCGTCATTCCACGTGAAGATATCTACGTTTTCATTAACTACTTCCTCCAGAGAAGCAGATATTTCTGAAGGTAGCCCCTTGCTGAATTGGATTGGATATTCCTTGCCATCTTTTAGGATCATCTTCGTGATCACATCACCTTCTGTGCTTGGATTTAGGGAAGGGCCCTTCGAGGGGTCTGAGGACCTCGAAGCTTCCTTTGAGTGCTCCAACACACTATTCACCTGCCGAGGGTCTTGAGGTGGACCATGGCCATAATCAGCTCTTTGGGGTGCAGCTTGGTCTCCTGAAATAGTGAGAACTCCACCTTGCATGGGCATCTTGAGACACAAATAGTTATGATGTGCTACAGCTCCGAACTAGTTTTGCATTCCCCTCTGGAAGATTGCATTGTAGGCGTACGGGGCATCGATGACATCGAAGATAACCTCCTCAACCCTAGCCAGGGGCCCCTCTCCGAAGGCACCCTCGAGACCTATCTAGCCTAGGGCATCGAGAGGAGGACCTGTGAAACCTTCGAGTGGGCGAGCTGCAGGAAGTAGGTGTCTTCGATCAATGCACATCTGGTCAAAGGCCTCGACGAAGAGTATATCTTCGGAGATTCCACCATCCACCAATATCCTTCAGACTTCAACTCCCGCTATATCAGCTGAAACAACAAGCGGGTCAGCATGGGGGAATTTCACCCCTACAGCATCGTGGGCAATAAAAGAAATAGGTACATGGGACCACTCAGGCATTTCTGCAACTGAGGTTGAGGTCCCTATGTGTCCTACTTCGTGAACATAGTCCCTCCGCTGCCGCTTTGACATGTTACCGAGGGTCCCTCCTCCGGAGATTGGAAGGACCACCCGCTTGCCGTGGTCTTGGGGATCCTCCTGCTTCGGTGGTGGCATAATGTTGGGCACTAGGAGTTGCATCGGTGCTTCACGATTGCTGGCCCGAGCCACAACCTACACAGGTTATGAACACACTGCGGAAGGGGCCTGATCTGAAGTACCTCGCCCTGAGATTCGCCCTAAATACTCGCCCCGAAGGGTCAATACGGACTTACAATCTTTTGTGTCATGGCTTATATTTTTGCCATGTACACAATAGAAGAAACTCTAGCGCCTGCCAACCGTCTTCTCTTGAGGCTTCGATGTACTAGCCTTGTTAGCTTACATTTATTGAAAGTTGAAAGGCAACTTCGGGGCGGAAGGTGCAATATTTAATACCTCGGGCAGAAGTGCTTCTTTCCCCGTCTATGATCATTAAAGCGATTATTAAGGGGGGCTTGCGGAGGAGTCGAGACTTCTGGCTCCTTCTTTACTTCTCGAAGGACTGGTGTAGGCACAACAATTCTTTGGAGGCAGCCTTCTTCTACCTTGGTATATTGTTTGAAGTATGCCATCAGCTGTGCTACAGACAACACTGGCTTCCGGTGAAGTTTGCTGAGGAGGTCTGGGTTCAACACCCCTTCGCGCGCCGCATCCACTACCGAAGAGGTAGACAAGCCTTTAATCTGGGACTTGGTGTGGGCGAAGCGTGTAAAGTACTCCCGAAGGGTATCCCCTGCTTGTTGCTTCACTTGGAACAAGCTTCCTGTAGACATTGGGGCTACGAACGGACTCTAGAAGTTACTTACGAACTTCCTCTTCAGCTGCTCCCATGACCTGATCAATCCTGGCTTTACAGACCAGAAGCATCGAAGAGCCACACCTTCCAACGCGAGGGAGAAGCACTTTGCCATTGTGTTCTGCACTCCTCCGCTGGCTTCTATTGCCAGGGCATAAGAATGAGAGAACTCTCCTAGGTCGGACCCACCGGAGTATTTGTGCAACTTCGAGGCTTTAAACCTGGGGTCGAAGGGCACTTTCTGCAAGTCCGGATGTAGTGGAGATTCGTCGTCAAAGGATGCATTCTCGGCATCTTCTGTGACTCAAAGAGCTTCGGGATAATCATGATCGTCGTCTTGATGCACCTCTGAAGCAAGAGTGAAGGCATGAGGGCGAAGCCTATCTGCAGCCTCTTGCCTCCACCTTGCTACTTCCTCCTAAAGCCGCGCTACCTGGGTAGCCACATCCTCAGGAAGGTCTTTGCTTCCTCCGGAGGGGACCTCTGGGTCTTGAGAACTGGGATAATCAGTTCGAAGCACCGAGGGAGCTGCTCGGGGAACTCTGGGTGCTCGAGGTTTGATGATGAGGAGCCATGCTGAATAGCGTGGGCCTCATGGCTCTAGAAGTGATGAGTCATTGTCAACGATAGTCAACAAGGACTGAAGAGAAGAAGAGATCTGCTGTTTCATGGGCCGCGTGTGACTCAGGTACACGAGCAGCGAGCGACTGTCGGGCAGAGGAGGCTGCGAAGTCGGGCTGGCCCAATCCGGGTGCATGGGCCAGAAGCAGTAGAAGACCCACTGGACTGTTGACCAGGACTGACTCAGGTACACGGGCGGTGAGCGATTGCCGGACTGAGAGAGCTGCGGAGTCGGGCCGGCCCAATCCGGGTACCTGGTGCAAAGCTGGTGGAGGCTTTGTCAGTTTCAGCGTAAAACTGACAACCGTTGATTTTGTATCCGACTATCCAGAAGAGTAGCTTCCGGATATGTCATCTGTTACTCTAGGCCCACAATCAGTCAGTTGTGTCTGTAAAAATACCTAAGGGCAGTAGAGTCTTTTTTGTATTTTTGAGTCTGTAAAAACCCTAAGGGGCTGGTAGAATATTCCTAGTGTTGGGCTGCCTATAAATAGCACCCCAATCCCTAGGGTTTGGACTACCCCTTTTGCTGAAATTGAATACTACTCTATTGGGTCATTTTTGCCTCTCACATTTTCTCTCTCCTCTCCTGTTCCTTGCTTGCGCCGCCAGGGAGTTCTCCCACTGTGTTTCTTGCCTTGCTTTTAATGTTGTAGTAAATGCTCTAATTCTTTGTGTGCTGCATCTGCAAGGTTTTTAATGACTCGTTTTCACCTTCAAAGCAAGTTTCCCTGTGATTTTTGAGCCTTTGTAGGCTTCGGCAGGTGTGAAGAAGCTTCTGTTCTTCACATACAAAGTACTAGTTCTTGCGATTTGCAAGTAGTACTCCACTGTAGCTACAGTACTTCTGCGCCAGCTTTTTACTTTTACTGCTCCACTTTTCGATCTGGTTGATAGGACTAAAATCGCTTTTCTGACTGTCTCAGCGAAGTCATCCTTCTCTGTTCGAAGCCCCTCAGTTCCGTGAGGCAGGCTTCGATCCGACCATACTCGAAGGCTTCGTCTCAATCTTCGAGCTTTGTTTTGTATTCTGTGTTGCTAAGCTTCGAAGCATTTTTCTGATCGACAGCATTACATACTTCGAACAATAGCGCGAAGGGGCTTCGACCCTATCTGTTCGAAGTCCATACTTCGACACGTTTCGAGGTTGGGTTCGAAGCTTGTGGCTCCGCTAGGCCTCGCTCTAATTTCTGTGTAGCGTGTCACCCTTCGCCTCTCTTTTCGGAGCTTGCTTTTTTCGAAGGTAGGGCATTGGCTTCGGACTTGCTTTTCTGTCGCGTGACAAACTTCGCTTCTTTGTTCGAAGGAAGTCCGTCTGTTTTGTGTGTTCGAAGTTTTTCTGTTCGAAGGTTGTGCTTCGAAGCTCTCGGTTCAAGGTGTGTTCGAAGTTTTGTCTTCGAAGTCCTCACTTCGAAGCAGGCTCCGACTTTGTCACTTTGCTCCGAAGCTCTTGGTTTGAAGCTGTGTTCGAAGTCCTGTCTTTGAAGTACACACTTCGAACCAGGCTCCGGCACTGTTTTACTTCGCTCCGAAGTACACTTCGCTTCTTACCACTTCGAACTAGGCTAGACAGTGACACCTTCGGGATTTCGGACAGACTTCGTCACCAACCTCCGAAGCAGACCTCGACGTGCGAAGGGGGCTTCGCCAAGTTCCGAACAGGAGACAAATTTGGACAATAACTTCTCTTTTCATCTTACACATACTTAGATCATTTCATTGAGAAGTTTAGGCCTGTTATAACTTGTTTATCTGCCTAGTTGCACCACTTTAGCTTTACACTGTTTTTCATCAGATGCTTCTAGGTTAGAAACCTTTAGACTTAGGCCTTCTGTTTATTTTCTGCTGCGTAGTATTTTTGAGGTGCTTTGGGTATTGGGAACAGGCCATTGATTCGAAAGAATTTTTTAAGGCGCCCATTCACCCCCCCTCTGGTCGCTACTTTCGGTCCTACAAGTGGTATCAGAGCGAGGTTAGGGTTTTTCCATACCTTAACCGGTTCTAAACCCCAGTAGTGACTATGACGTCTCCTGGCAAGGTCCCGTCCTTGGAAGCCTATGGCTATAATTATTGGAAGACTCGCATGCGAGCCTATCTCATGAGCCAGGGTTCGGACATATGGGACATTTGCGTTCACACCACATTTATTATTCTGCCAGTTACTGAGCAAGGTACTGCTGGTATCATTGCTCAGCATCTGAGCAACAGTAAGGCTGTGAACATTTTATTTTCTGGCTTAGGTCCCACTGAATTTGAGCGAGTGAGTCATCTCTCCACTGCGAGAGAGATCTGGGCTACCCTCAAGGCACACCATGAGGGAACAGCACAGGTCAAGGCTCGACTCTATCAGACCTACCGACGTGAGTACGAGAACTTCACACAGAAGCCGGGTGAATCTGTTGAGGCTTTGTTTGGTCGCTTTCAGTCGATCATTAACAAGCTTCGGGACAACAAGGCTGAGGGTGCTCAGTTAGTCTCAGATCACGAGCAGGCGCTCAAGGTTCTTCATACCTTGGACCCAAAGATCTGGGAGATCAAGGTATCATCTATCGTTGAGAGTACTTCTTACGATACCTTGACCATTTCTGAGTTGTTTAGCAAGCTGAAGGCCACTGAGGTAGATATCCAGCTGAGATCAAATCTCACTGGTTCTGGATCAAAATCCCTGGCCCTTGCTACACCTTCTGTTGATCCTTCTACTGTGAGCTGTGCTGGGTTCTCTTTGATGTCTATCACTGAGGACCAGCTTGAGTTGTTGGGAGATGATGATTTGTGTCTCTTTAACAACCGGGTGCGTCGTGTCTATGATAAAAGAATGTTCAAAAGACACGGCACAAAATCTGGATGCTTTGAATGTGGTGATCCAGGACACTTCATCGCCGACTGCCCCAAGCGAAGTGGATACAAGAAGGGCACCGACAACAGCTTCCACGACTCCGGCAAGCATGAGAGCCCCTCCTTCACCAAGGGCAAGCCGAAGACCCGGTTCTTCAAGAAGGCCCTGAAGGACTACCGGCGAGAGAACAAGAAGCGCGACAAGGCCTTCTTCGCCGAGATGGAGAAGAGCTACTCCAAGCAGTCCACGACTTCTTCCTCTTCATCGAGCTCAAGCGATGAGGAGATCGCCATCAGAAAGGGGAAGGACAAGGACGATCCGGCGGGCCTCTACTTCATGGCTTTCGGATACAAGCCGAAGAGCCGCTCACACCAGCGCCGAAGATCCCGCAAGAGCTTCTGCTCCATGGCTCTTGGGGATAGAGAAGAAAAGAGCTCCTCCGACGACTCCGTCGACGACGATAGCAAGGTATCATCTTATGAGCGTGAAATTGTAGATTTACTTGAGAGCAATCGTCAGGAGTTGAAGTATCGGGAGAAACTGCTTAGGGGGGCTAAGAAAAGGATAGACGAGTTAGAAAGTGAGCTTGCCGTAGCAAACGGTAGAATAGAAAGTCTATCTTCTTCCCCTTGCTTGGGTGATAGCAGTGAGTGCCCGAAGTGTGAGGTGCTTCTGTGTGACCTGTCGACTCTGAAGTCCAGGTACACAGAAAGGGTTGATGAGAGGGACGCTTTGGCCACTGAGCTTGAAAGCGCTCAGCAGGAGCTGAAAGATGCTCAAGCCACTGTCGTCGCACCCTGTGTAGATTGCCCATCTCATCTAGCTGCCTTAGCTGAGCTGAAATCCAAGGGCAATGAACATTTGGGTGATTTAGAGAGGTTGAGAGCTGAGCTTGCCCAGACTAGGCTAGAGCTTGAGACACTGTCAGTTCCACCCACTGTCTGTGAGAACTGCCTGTCTCTTAGAATGGAGCTGATTAAGCTAAAAGCCGGGAAGTCTGTCCAAAAAGAGAGTGAGTGTGAGACCTGCTTGTCTCAGGTGGAGGTTCTAGCTTCCTTGAGAGAGGAGCTAGCAGATTCTCAGAATGAGAACTTTTACCTCCGTTCTATCCTGAGTTGGATCAGTGCCAGAGAGCCACAACTTGGCATGATGATCCAGCAGTTCAAGAGGCAGGATGGGTTTGGGGTAGGTTACACCTACACCAAGGCTGACTTTGAGAGTGCAATCAGACGGGCAGTGGAGTGGAGTAAAATGACTCCAGAACAGAGATATCCCAAGACTCACTCCACTGAGTCCTCCCAGGCTTGTCAGCCCAAGGATGGAGTGATTCATGAGCCACCTAAAGCTCCACCCAAGAAACCTATCTGGGTTCCAAAACCCAAAAATCTTCACACTACTCTTGACTCTCTTCATGGACCCTCTAGGCCCAAGAAGTCCACACCAAACACTACCAAGCCCAATAACCCCAAGCCTCAACCACATCCCAAGAAGCCTACCTATCATTGTGAGTATTGTCAGAGAGATGGGCATCTTGCGGAGTTTTGCTTCAGGAGGAAGCGGGTTGAGAGAGCAGAGAGGGCTCGTAGTGATCAGGAGCAGTTCTACCAGCAAGGTGGTAGACTGCGTGTTCCTCGGCGCGGGGAGAGGCTGGAGGCCAGGCCGCGTCGTGTAGGTGGTGGTAGAGGAGACGGTTTTCGTGCCCGTGCTCCAAGAGGTGGTGTTCGTTCCGGCAGAGTTCCAGACCGTGTTGGCTACGGTTCTGGACCTCGTGGCCGCAGGATTAGGAAGAACCGAGGACAGCGCTTTGAGCCGCGTTTTGGTCCAAATTCTTTTGATGGTTTTCGCTTTCCATCTTTTGAGCAGATGGCTCGACACTGGTTTAGCTCTTTTGCTAAACCTGGTGCCGGACCATTTGCTCCCACTTACAGACACTGATTGTGCAGGACCGGGGACTGGAGGATGTTTGGATCATGGACTCAGGATGTTCTCGCCACATGACGGGACATCGCAGATGGTTCTCCAGTCTCACTCCCCCGAGCTCCAAAGAGTACATCACGTTCGGGAACAGCGGTCAAGGGAAAGTAAGTGGCATAGGCTCAATCAGCATTTCAGACCATTTCTCTTTAAAGAATGTTGCTTTGGTTAAAAATCTGAACTTTAATTTAATCTCTGTTTCGCAACTTCTTGAGGATGGTTTGGAAGTGCGTTTTAAGAAGGGCAATTCTTCTGTGGTTGATTCTAGAGGGTCTTTGGTTTGTCAGATTTTACCCTTCGGTAAAGTGTTTCGAATTGACTTCTCTAGTTCTTTTGGCCCTTCTCGCTGTTTGATTGCTGGATCTTCTTCTGAGCTCTGGAAATGGCATAGGAGGTTAGGTCATTTGAGTTTTGATCTGCTAGTCAGGTTAAGCTCTATGGACCTCATCCGAGGATTGCCCAAGCTTAAAATGGAGAAGGATCTAGTTTGTCATCCCTGTCGTCATGGGAAAATGGTTGCCACTTCTCACTCACCTGTGACTCAGGTGATGACTTCATATCCGGGCGAGCTTTTACATTTGGACACTGTAGGTCCAGCTCGGGTACGCTCAGTCGGTGGGAAGTGGTATGCACTTGTGATTGTTGACGACTTTTCTCGTTTCTCGTGGGTTTTCTTTTTGGAGTCTAAGGATGAAACTTTTCAATTTGTCCATGACCTGATTTTGAAGCTGAAGAATGAGAACAATGGCCGAATGCGAGCAATTCGCTCCGACAACGGCTCTGAGTTCAAGAACTCTCAGTTCGTCAGCTTCTGTGGTGATCAGGGTCTGGACCATCAGTTTTCTTCTCCTTATACTCCCCCACAGAACGGCGTTGTGGAACGAAAGAACCGCACGCTAGTTGAGATGGCCAGGACGATGCTCGATGAGCACAGGACTCCTAGGCGTTTTTGGGCTGAAGCCATGAACACGGCTTGCTATCTTGCCAACCGCATTTTTCTTCGAGCTTACATTGGTAAGACTTCATATGAGTTGCGGTTTGGCAGACAGCCCAAGGTGAGCCACTTGCGAGCGTTTGGCTGCAAGTGCTTTGTGCTCAAGAAGGGAGGGCATTTGGACAAGTTTGAGTCTCGTTGCTGGGATGGCATTTTTCTTGGATATGCATTGCATTCTCGAGGCTTCCGTGTTTGGAACCTCGAATCCCAACTGCTTGTCGAGACATGTGAGGTTTCTTTTGACGAGTCCTTGCCTTCTTTGACTCCTTCTTTTGAGCTTCCTGGTGATGATGAGCTTGGAGAGTCCATCTTCGAGGAAGATGAGGATACTCCAGCTGCTGTTGAGGGCGGGCCTTCTGCATCCCCCGCAGAGCCCACACCTTCTGTGATTTCGACTGATGATGAAGGCGGACCTCTGATCACTTCTTCCACTTCGATCGAGCCCCTTCAGTCGAGTCCAGAGGTGCCAGCTGCTGACTCCGGTGAGGTGACTTCAGATCACCAAGGAACCCGAGCAGTTCAGCGTGACCACCCCTCAGAGCTCATCATTGGTGATTTGTCTGAGAGGACTTTGCGTTCTTCTGCCTCTCTTGCTGTGTTTGCTGAATCTGCGTTTGTTGCATCTTTTGAGCCTAGAGACATTTCTCATGCTCTTTCTGATTCTAATTGGATTAATGCTATGCAAGAAGAGCTTGAGAATTTTGTCCGCAATCGGGTTTGGACATTGGTTGAGCCGCCACCAGGATGCAACCCCATAGGCACCAAGTGGGTATTCAAGAACAAACAAGGTGAAGATGGGGTTGTGGTGCGCAACAAGGCTCGACTAGTCGCCCAGGGTTATTGCCAAAAGGAAGGTATTGACTTTGAAGAAACCTTCGCTCCTGTTGCCCGTCTTGAGTCCATTCGTATTCTTTTAGCTTTTGCCATTTCGAAAGGTTTTAAGCTTTTTCAAATGGACGTTAAGAGTGCTTTTCTGAACGGGTTCATAGAGGAGGAGGTATATGTTAGGCAACCCCCCGGTTTTGAGAACCCTAAGTTTCCTCGACATGTTTTTAAGTTGCATAAAGCTTTGTACGGGTTGAAACAAGCCCCCAGGGCTTGGTATGACCGGTTGAAGCAATTTTTGTTGGGGAAGGGCTTTGTGATGGGTTCTGTGGACAAAACTCTTTTCTTGCTCAGAGATGCTTCAGATTTTTTAGTCGCTCAGATTTATGTGGACGATATTATATTTGGCGGTACTGCTGATTCTCTTGTGTCCAAGTTCTCTGAGCAGATGCACAGTGAGTTTGAGATGAGCCTCATGGGTGAGCTCAAGTATTTCTTAGGGCTCCAGATCAAGCAGACCAAGGACGGCACCTTCATCCACCAAGGTAAGTACACTCGTGATATGCTTAAGAAATTTGACTTTGGTGGTGAATTGAAGCCGCAGATGACCCCGATGGGTACTTCTGGGGGTTTGGACAAGGACGAGAGCGGTGTCAAGGTCAATGAGAGAGAATTTCGAGGGATGATCGGTTCGCTGTTGTACTTGACGGCAACAAGACCGGACATACAATTCGCCGTGGGACTTTGCGCGCGTTTTCAGTCTTCACCACGCGCGTCTCATCGGCAAGCTGTCAAGCGTATCTTTAGGTATCTCACCTATGTGCCTGATCTTGGTCTTTATTATTCAGCATCATCATCACTTGATTTATCTGGCTTTTCGGACGCTGACTTTGGTGGGTGTCGGTTGGATCGCAAGTCGACTTCCGGTACTTGCCAGTTTCTTGGTTCTTCCCTTGTATCTTGGTCTTCTCGAAAGCAATCTGGAGTTGCTCTTTCGACCACAGAGGCTGAGTACGTAGCTGCTGCTAGCTGCTGCTCACAGATGGTTTGGATGATTTCCACTCTTCGAGACTTTGGGTTGCTCTTTCCTACCAGGGTTCCATTGTTTTGCGACAGCACTAGTGCTATTAGTGTAGGGAAAAACTCGTGTCTTCATTCTAAAACCAAACACATTGATGTGCGCTTTCACTTCTTGCGGGATCAATATGAGAAAGGTGTCATTGACCTTATTCATGTTGATACCCATCATCAGTTGGCTGACATTTTCACCAAACCCCTAGATCAGTCTACATTTGAGCGTTTACGCGGGGATTTGGGTGTTGTGTATCCTTTTTAGGATATTTTGCGTCAGTTTTCTTTGCTCTTTACTCTTTTCTTGAGTCTTTTTGTGTGTGTTCATATCTTGCATATTCACGTATCACACTTTAGAGATGCTTCTGTTATATGATTGAACTGCTCTACTTATTCTAGCTGGTATATGCTTTTGATTACTTGTCGATGATCATGCTTTGTTTCAGTTCAAATGATATGCTGATATCTGTCATATGCATGGCTTTTACGCTTTCAACTTGAAAAATGATCACCATTGCTTCTGGTAACTAGCATGTGTAGGCTAAGTGCTTTTGCTATTTGTTACATGCCTTGTAGCTAGCTCATCACATAGATGCAGATATGCAACTTGGACGTCTTTATGCTTTAACATGGAAAATGTGCTATAAAAATGATAAAAATCTAAAATGAATGAAAATTCCATGCCTTTCTATGCTTAAGTTGCAAAGATCCAAGTGGGTTTGCTGTGTCACATTATATTGTTCTGGACTGCTTACCATAGCACTTTGGTATGAACTAGGACAATGTAGTGTATGCCAAGACCAATGTCTTAAGCTTCTAATGGTCCATTTCTGGCCTAGGCTTGACTTGTTCGGTTAGCATAAGGTTTGACATGCAAATAACCCTTGGCACAAATAACAAAGGAAAATGAAAAAGCCTGAACTTTAAAAGGATAACAAGTCTGCTGAAGCACTTTGTTTTGAACAATGCTTATCTTGGTAGATATCAGTTAGCTTCTGCATCTCATGCTTTACCTTGCTTATCTACTCGAAAATGTGGTGATGCTTTTATTTGCAAAAACTGAACAATGCGTGCTAAATGACTTTCTTTAGATATCATCTGTTGCACTGATCATGCCATGTGTCTTAGACAGTATCTCTTTTGCTATACCTGTTAGATACTGTATTTGCAGTCAATCATATCTGAGAAGCCTGCTTTCTACACTCCACCTGCACCCCAGTTGCATTCACTGCATATTTTGAGGGGGAGTTGCATTTCAGGGGGAGTCTGTGTCTCTTTTGAGTGCTTGATGAGTTCACTTGTCAACAAGGGGGAGAAAATTTGGGATCAGAGTTTAAGGGGGAGTTCTTACTCTGTTGATATCCTTGTTATGCTGCATTCGCACTCATTTTTGAGCTTTTGTGTTTTGGTTAACCATAATGACCGTTTGTTGCTTTTGTTTGGCTTTTGGTCATTAGGGTTAAACTTTTACCTTATTTTTTCTTCTTCTTTGTTCTCTTGTGTTTTGTTTTCGTGTTTCCACATTTGTTTTACAGGTGCTGAAGAGCTTAGAATTGAGGAGTGTTGACAATGCTCTCATCAAGGGGGAGATTGAGGAGCCATGCTGAATAGCGTGGGCCTCATGGCTCTAGAAGTGATGAGTCATTGTCAACGATAGTCAACAAGGACTGAAGAGAAGAAGAGATCTGCTGTTTCATGGGCCGCGTGTGACTCAGGTACACGAGCAGCGAGCGACTGTCGGGCAGAGGAGGCTGCGAAGTCGGGCTGGCCCAATTCGGGTGCATGGGCCAGAAGCAGTAGAAGACCCACTGGACTGTTGACCAGGACTGACTCAGGTACACGGGCTGTGAGCGATTGCCGGGCTGAGAGAGCTGCGGAGTCGGGCCGGCCCAATCCGGGTACCTGGTGCAAAGCTGGTGGAGGCTTTGTCAGTTTCAGCGTAAAACTGACAACCGTTGATTCTGTATCCGACTGTCCAGAAGAGTAGCTTCCGGATATGTCATCTGTTACTCTAGGCCCACAGTCAGTCAGTTGTGTCTGTAAAAATACCTAAGGGCAGTAGAGTCTTTTTCTGTATTTTTGAGTCTGTAAAAACCCTAAGGGGCTGGTAGAATATTCCTAGTGTTGGGCTGCCTATAAATAGCACCCCAATCCCTAGGGTTTGGACTACCCCTTTTGCTGAAATTGAATACTACTCTATTGGGTCATTTTTGCCTCTCACATTTTCTCTCTCCTCTCCTGTTCCTTGTTTGCGCCGCCAGGGAGTTCTCCCACTGTGTTTCTTGCCTTGCTTTTAATGTTGTAGTAAATGCTCTAATTCTTTGTGTGCTGCATCTGCAAGGTTTTTAATGACTCGTTTTCACCTTCAAAGCAAGTTTCCCTGTGATTTTTGAGCCTTTGTAGGCTTCGGCAGGTGTGAAGAAGCTTCTGTTCTTCACATACAGAGTACTAGTTCTTGCGATTTGCAAGTAGTACTCCACTGTAGCTACAGTACTTCTGCGCCAGCTTTTTACTTTTACTGCTCCACTTTTCGATCTGGTTGATAGGACTAAAATCGCTTTTCTGACTGTCTCAGCGAAGTCATCCTTCTCTGTTCGAAGCCCCTCAGCTCCGTGAGGCAGGCTTCGATCCGACCATACTCGAAGGCTTCGTCTTAATCTTCGAGCTTTGTTTTGTATTCTGTGTTGCTAAGCTTCGAAGCATTTTTCTGATCGACAGCATTACATACTTCGAACAATAGCGCGAAGGGGCTTCGACCCTATCTGTTCGAAGTCCATACTTCGACACGTTTCGAGGTTGGGTTCGAAGCTTGTGGCTCCGCTAGGCCTCGCTCTAATTTCTGTGTAGCGTGTCACCCTTCGCCTCTCTTTTCGGAGCTTGCTTTTTTCGAAGGTAGGGCATTGGCTTCGGACTTGCTTTTCTGTCGCGTGACAGACTTCGCTTCTTTGTTCGAAGGAAGTCCGTCTGTTTTGTGTGTTCGAAGTTTTTCTGTTCGAAGGTTGTGCTTCGAAGCTCTCGGTTCAAGGTGTGTTCGAAGTTTTGTCTTCGAAGTCCTCACTTCGAAGCAGGCTCCGACTTTGTCACTTTGCTCCGAAGCTCTTGGTTCGAAGCTGTGTTCGAAGTCCTGTCTTTGAAGTACACACTTCGAACCAGGCTCCGGCACTGTTTTACTTCGCTCCGAAGTACACTTCGCTTCTTACCACTTCGAACTAGGCTAGACAGTGACACCTTCGGGATTTCGGACAGACTTCGTCACCAACCTCCGAAGCAGACCTCGACGTGCGAAGGGGGCTTCGCCAAGTTCCGAACAGGAGACAAATTTGGACAGTAACTTCTCTTTTCATCTTACACATACTTAGATCATTTCATTGAGAAGTTTAGGCCTGTTATAACTTGTTTATCTGCCTAGTTGCACCACTTTAGCTTTACACTGTTTTTCATCAGTTGGTTCTAGGTTAGAAACCTTTAGACTTAGGCCTTCTGTTTATTTTCTGCTGCGTAGTATTTTTGAGGTGCTTTGGGTATTGGGAACAGGCCATTGATTCGAAAGAATTTTTTAAGGCGCCCATTCACCCCCCCTCTGGTCGCTACTTTCGGTCCTACAGATGACCACTTCGGGAGTTTGTGGAATGACTGAGGGTCGTGCACCTTGGTCCGAGGGGACCTTCAGGGAGGAACAATAGCTAGGCTCTGCTTGGGAGGCATGGCTTATGAAGTTAAGGTCCGAAGACCGAAGACTTCGAATTATTTGGGAAGGTGAGAAAAGGCCTTCGAACTACACTTGGAAGCCCCTTACTGAAGGGTGCGCGTAATCTTTAGACTCCAAAACTCCCTCCACAAGTGCTCTTCGAAGTGCAATCAGCAGCAGAGAACTATCTTCTAGAACTAAGTTCCCCATGGACGGTGCCAACTATTGGCGTAAATGATTACGCTAACAGGTTCTCTAAGATTAAGAACTAACAAACAAAGAGTTTGTGAAGCGGACTATCTCAAGCCTCTGACTAGGATAATAGCTCGAAGTAGTTCGAAGTTGTGTATTGAATATCTGAATATTTGATGCCCATTACAGGGTGAGAATGGGGGTATTTATAGGTAAAAACTTTAAGGAAAAGACCTTTTTACCCCTCAGTTACAACCAACATAGTGGAAACTATTTCGGTACCCCTAATAGGGCTAAAATGGTAAAAGACAAATCTAATCAGAAAGAAGATAAGTCTGCTGTCCTTGCTGACAGTTGTCAACTACGGAGATTGAACCTTCGAAGTGTATCTTCGAACGGAAGGCTGGACGGATCTTCCGGACTTAATCCTATGCCAGACTGGAGACAAGTCGAGGTCTTCGGTCTGGTGAATTGTCTTTGTATTACAACCTTGAAAATCCTGGGGATGAAATATTTTCTCTCAACAGGTATATTCTTCAATCTCCCACTTGCAGAAGAACCAATTCTTTGCATGTTTTTAATCCATCCCCTTAAGTGTGTGACCCGATGGTTCATACACTAACGGTTGTTCACCGGAAACCGTTTCTGACTTACTGATCAATAGTGGTACCTAGCAGCACATATTGACCCCAGAAAGCGTTCAAAATCAATTTTTCATGAACCTTGATGTACACATGCACCAGTCCCTTTACCACATGTCGTCAGTCAAGCTCAAGGCGAGATACGTGCCACCCTTGTTGGTTAGCTCGACAATTCACTCGATCAAGCATTGGATTCAAATCATGACTAACTCCTTAGTCATAGCGGCATGTGAGAAACCATGTTGAAGAATATGGTTTTGATACTCTAGATGTGATGAGTGATTGTCAACGGAAGTCAAAGGAAGTGAAATAAAGACCTGCCGAGTCTGAGGCGCGTGTGACTTAGGTACACGGGCAGCGAGCGACAGCCGGGCAGAGGAGCCGTGGAGTTGGGCTGGCCCAATCCGGGTACATGGGCTAGGAGCCGCAGAGGATCCTCTGGTCTTTGACTGGGTTTGACTAAGATACACGGGCGGCGAGCGATTGCTGGGCTGAGGAAGCTACGGGGTCGGGTCGGCCCAATCCGGGTACCCGATGCGAAGACGGTGGACGCTTTGTCAGTTTCGGTGCAAAACTGACAACCTATGATTATTTTGTTTTTACGGTATTAATATTTAGTTTTTATGTTCAGAATATTTTTATTTGAGTCAGGTGATTTTTCTAAGAATATTTTAGTAATTTTCGGAATTTATTTTAGAGTCAGTGTTAATTTACCCGAGGGGTAAATTAGTCTTTTCATGTATTAGGAGTCGCCTATAAATAGGCCCCTATCCCCTTGGGTATAGATGACTATTTTTTAATAGATCAATCTACAGTCCACCGAAAGTTTTCATCTACCGAATTTTTTCTTCCATGACGTGCTGCGTTTTGCTTCTGTTCCTTGCAGCATGCGCTGGAGGGAAACCTTTTTCTTGGCGTGAACAGCAGCAACACGTGGAGATCACCCCGGTGGGAAAAGCCTGCGATGAGTGGCGGCTGCTTTTGAGGCAAGCGGCGGCGCGTTCAGTGGCAGCCGCAACGAGCAGGCCCCACGGCATTTGTGCATGCCAGCAACGCATGTGGAATCCAGTGGCTGCATTTTTTCTTGGGCGGGACCCACGACTTGGCTTCGCCGGCAGCAGCGGCAGGAAATAAACGCCTCGGGCACCGGCGCGTGACGTGCATAGGAGCGGCAGCACAGCAGGTGCGGAAGCCCGCCTTCAATCGGCCGGCGGCTGCCCCGAGGCAGGGCCCCACGACGGACTTTTCTTGTTCCGGCAGATGGCGCACGGCGAGGTAAGTTTTCTTTTTAATCTCCTATATTTTAGTTGTTTAGTTAAACCAATATTTATCTATTTTTAATTAGCTAAAACTCTGTTTAGAAATTCCGTGGTTAATTTAACCTGCCAAAATATTTTTAGTAATCGCATATTTTTCTTTATATATATTTAATCTTCTTATATAAAAAGTAAAGAAAAATTTATTAGTCGCGGTAGTATTTTTAATTCTAGTCTTTACCTAAAATATTTTTGGTTTATTTCTGAATTGATTTTTGGATGATCCATACTTTATTCAGTTAATTAGTATTTTATTTTTCGACTGCAATCTGAATATTTTATTAAGATATTTAAGTTTTTTTACTACGTCATTAAATATTTCTAGTATCCGTTTTTATTTACTACAGTAATTGTATTTAGTTTAGCTTTAATATCATTTTTAATTAGGACACCGATCATCTTTAGGCTAAACCATTTAATTCCTGCAAGTTGCCTTGCTAATATTATTTATCTGGCTAAGGTTGTTTGGGTGTTGGGATTAGCACATAGTGTAGCAAGAATAATTTTTAGGCGCCCATTCACCCCCCTCTGGTCGCTACTTTCGGTCCTAGAGCATGGTCATGCACTTTTCTAATCCAATACCTCGAGGGGCCCAGAGACGACTCTCCTGTTATTTGGAGGGGTAAATTCCATCTTGACCGCTCATATCCTAGACATGTTTCACAACACACCTGAAAACAACCCTTATTACTACCCTGTTATGGAATAGCGTTAGGAAGCATCTAAGTGTGTCACTATGCATTCTGTAATCAAATGACGATCTCAGGTTTAA
Organism: Zizania palustris; assembly: GCA_019279435.1. NCBI lineage: Eukaryota > Viridiplantae > Streptophyta > Magnoliopsida > Poales > Poaceae > Zizania > Zizania palustris. Next base: position 24,032,589 of record JAAALK010000289.1, on the reverse strand, counting down.
GGACTCTGCAGGTACACCATTTGACATGACAACTGTTGGCACATAACTATCTCAGCAGTATCTCAAGTGGGTCTGTCCAGCACCATGTTCGCTAACATGTGTCCACATCACTGATTTGACATCTCTTTGTCCATGATCTATGAAACACAATCATCAATTAGTCGGATGTGCTAATCCATGTATCATCACTGTCCCACATGACGACAATATTACAGACCCTTTTGAACAACATCGTCATAAAGAAAATAGTTTCACATAATAAGCCGTACTTATTAATTAAATACAAACGATATTTTTTCAAGGAACAAGATAACAATTATCTTCATACATTAGCATAGACATCACTAGCAACTCCCACATATAGATGACTCATGAAAGTATCCCATACCCATGCAGCGCATATGCACCTCATACTTGGGCCCTAGAAGCGGCTTTGTCAACGGATCCACTATGCTCAAATCCGTGTGCATGTTACAAATCTTCATATCACCTCTCTATATGATCACTTGGATCTAGTGATATAGCCAAAGTACACATTTGTACTTCTGGTGTTATCTAGTATCCTTGGCTTACGCAATGGCACCACTATTACCATACTAGAGGTCCACTACACTAGATGCACTAGAAACAACACTCAGCTCAGAAACAAACTTTCTGATCCAAACAGCCTCCTTTGCATCTTCCAAAGCTGCAATATACTTAGCTACTATTGTAGAATCTTCCACCATCTATTGCTTGGAACCTTTCCAACTCAATACGCCTCCGTTGAGGCAGAACACAAACCCAGATTATGATCGAGAATTATCTTGTATCAGTCTGAAGGCTAGCCTCGGTGTAACTCCTTACATCGAGCTCCTCTTCGCTGCCGTGTCCTAGGAACATATCCTCGGTTCTTCTCAAGCACATGAGGATCCCTTTTACGACTGCCTACTGACTCTCACCTAGGTTTGACTGGTATTTGTACGTTTGGGTGTGTAAATGGCACATATGATTGACCCGATTGCGGAGGCATACAGGATCACACTCATATTCAGCATTTTGAAACTGTTTCAAAACCTTGTCAATGTACTTCATCCCAGCCTAATCCAATTAGCCATTTTGACATATCTCCATAGATCTTTATGCCCAACGTACATGCTGTGTCTCCAAGGTCCTTCATTGAGAAATCATTTTTCAATAAGGTCTTGACAACATTTCACAAAGGAATGTCATTTCCGATCTCCTATATGTCATCCACACATAGATCCAGAAATACAAGTGTGCTCCCACTAGCCCTTTTGCAAACAAAAGACTCTTCTTTATTCTTGATGGAGTCAAACATTTTGACTACCTCATAAAAACAAAGAGTCTAACTCCGATAAGCTTGCCATATATCATAAACATAAAATGTGGCAATTGCTACAACAATCCAAACAGACATAAACATAACGATGAGCAAAAACCGTTTCATCGTAATCAACACTTTGAATATTTTGAAACCTTTCACCTCCAATCGTTCACAATAGATGCGACCATTTCCATCAACGTCCTTTTCCTTAAAATCCATCCCCACTCAATAGTTTTTACGCCATCAGGTGGATCCACCAAGTTCCAAACTTGGTTTCCTTATATGGATTCCAATCTGTCTAGATCAGAACTTCCGATCTGGCATCAAAAATTCTGATCAGACTCCTTTGTCGCAAACTCTGTCCGGCATCGTAACTTCCGATTAACGTCAAAACTTTTGACCCAACAAATGTCAGAACTTCTGATCTATATCGGAACTTTCGATGTTCTGCAAACAGAAAAAGATCCAATCTGTTTTAATTCGGATCTTAATGGTTCCAAACCATTTTTCAGAGTTTGGTTCCATCACTCTCTTAGAGAGAACTCTATTTAAAGTGAGAGCGTCAGTTTCTAGAGCATTACCTCAAAAGGATGAAGAAAGATCAGCGTGTCAAGTCATGGCTCAAATTTTCATCTACATGATCTGATCATAGGAATTTAATTATCTTGCCCGTATGATTTTGTACTTCACTTAAGAGCTCCTTGAACATTTCAAAGGAATCCCACTTATATCTTATTAAGTAGACACATCTACTTAAAGTCATTGAAAAAGTGATAAATTACCAGAACCCATTCCTAGCCATTTCACTCATTGGACCATATACATCAGTATGTACTATGTCCAATAGCTCACTTTCCCTCTCACTAACACTTAGTGAAAGTCGCCTCTTGTCATCTTGTCAAGTAGATAAGATTCACACATATCTTATGATTCAAAATCAAATGACTTCAAGACTCAGAATGTACGGTCCATTTACTAATGGACAAACGCCATAAAGCAAACCATTCAAGAATACCGAACAACTCTTGTTCTTTATTATGAATTCAAAATATCTTCTCCTAAACATGAAGAAGAGATTATGTCTTTGCCTAAGGCGGGAATGAAATAACAATTATTCAATTCCTAAACTAGTCTTGACAGTAATGGCAATGAATAAATGCCGACGGCCAACGCTGCAACACTTGCACCATTTCCGACGTGGACATCCATCTCGCCACTAGCACACTTCCTTGACCTACTTATCCCCTGCAAAATTTGCAAGTATGAATCATCGAACCGGTATCATATACCTATGAATCATTGGGACGAGTAGCAAGTTTAACCATTAATACCTGAAGTGGAAGTTGTACTTCCCTTCTGTTTCTGCTCTTCCAGGTATACCTTGCAGTTGTGCTTCCAATGCCCAGGCTTGTGGCAATGGTGGCACTCATCAGAGTTGGTAGGACCTGACCTAGACTTTCTAGTCGGCTTAGTACTAGAGATCAAATCTATAGACTTGGCCCTTTTCCTCCTTCTCTTTTTTCCCTCCTTCTAAACAACCATCACATGGTTCGGAGTCTTCTTGATACTTTCCTCAGCAGCTTTTAGCATCCCATCCAACTCACCTAGAGTCTTCTCCAATCCAACCATGTTATAGTTCATGATCACCTGGAGAATAACATCAATAGCGAGATACGGATCCAGTGGAGTGTCTAGTCTCTCTAGAGTCTCCACGCAACCAATCATCTTGATCACGTGAGGGCTCACTCGGCTCCCTTCAGCTAGCCTACTACCAAACAAGCATTTAGACACACTGTATCTCTCTGCCATTGCTTGGTTCTAAAACACGCCCTTAAGCCCCACGATCATATCGTAGGCATCACAATCCTCATATTTTTTCTGAAACTGAGAGGACATGCAGGCAAGCATCAGGAACCTGACATCCACGAAGTCACTAGCATGCTTCTCATAAGCACGTTTATCTGCTGCAGAAGCATCTTCTCCTGGTTCATCAGGGTGGGGTTCCTCTAGAACATAATGCTTTTTCTCTTGCTTGAGAACAATTCTCAAGTTTCGATACCAATCCATAGAGTTCATTCTAGACAATTTATCTCGTTCAAGAATAGATCGCAAATTGAGGAGCCATGTTGAAGAGCATGGGCCTCATGGCTCCAGATGTGATGAGTGATTGTCAACGGAAGTCAAATAGGACATGAAGAGAAGAGAAGACATGCTATATCTGGGCCGCATGTGACTCAGGTACACAGGCAACGAGCGACTGTCGGGCAGAGGGGTCGCGAAGTCGTGCTGGCCCAATCCAAGCACATGGGCTAGGAGCAACAAAGCATCCACTGGTCTGTTGACCGGTATTGACTCAGGTACACGGGCGGTGAGCGATTGCCAGGCTAAGGGAGTTGCAGAATCAGGCCGGCCCAATCCGGGTACCCGGTGCGAAGACGGTGGACGCTTTGTCAGTTTCGGCACAAAACTGACGACCGCTGATCTCTGATCTGACCGTTCTGAGGCGAAGCCGTAGCTGCTATGAAAGCTCCGCAACAGGACATGTTATCTTTATTTAGGATTTTACTATTTTGCCTTTAGGCCCATAGTCTGTCAGTCGAGTTTGTAAAAAACCTTAAGGGCATTTTGGTCCTTTTCATTTTTATTTCAGTGTCTGTAAAAACCATAGGGGTATTTTTACATTTTACCATTTATTGTGTTGCCTATAAAAAGGCCCCAATACCTTGGGTTACGGTTACCCATTCTGAAATCAATTTTAATCCCACTAAAGTTTGGGTCACTTTTCTGGCTTTTCACGTTCGTCCTCCTGTGAGCGCCGCCGCTTGTGTGGGTCTCCTGTTCATCATGAGTTCACCAGGATCTGCATCATTAGCACATCGAGAAGTCGCTAAATATGGTTTTATTCTTCTATTCTCAGCCATCGGACGTCACGCTATGGATTTATTTACTGTTGCCTCGTTTTGCATGCCTAGTTTGATCATCTATGTGCGATAGCTTAGGTTCTGCTATAGCTTTTCCCTGGCGTCTGTTTTTTTGTTCTCCGTGTATGGTTTTTCAGCTACTGCACAACTAGTCTACAGGTTTTATTGCTTTTATGTACTAGCTATCACTAGATATCTGCTAGGCGCATGAGTTCTGTTCTTGGCAGAGTAGGTTGCATAAGCAGTAGCTTGCATAATAGTTTTTGGCGTGATTTTTTGAGGTTCTTTGCGTTCTGCTGGAGATTTTCAGCCAAGCGTAGGCCATCATCAAATTTCAGCGTAGCATTGTTGATTGAGGCTTCGGCAACTGAGAGGCGTCAGACTATTTTGGAGAGGTTTTTTTGCGTGGGATAGCATGCGCGAAGCTGTCAGTCGAAGCCCTGCAGCGTGCAGGCGCGGGTGCGGAGTTTGTGAGGACGGCCTCGCAACGTGTTCGTTGAAGCTTCGCTCGGCAGAGAGGCTTCGATGTCGCGGTGAGCTTCGAAGAACAGACTTTGACACTACCGAAGCAGGCTTCGGTGAACTGCATCTCAGGCATCGTAGCAACTTCACTGAAGCTAGCTTCGGAGGCAAGTTTTGGGCTTCGCACGACGACTTCGAACAGGCTTTGACAAGTTTCGTCCATGAGACAAAATTGAACAGTAAAACTTCCTTCTTGTTTTGTGTGCACGTGGATTAAATTGCATGAAGTGCCTATGAATTGAATGTACTGATGGTCTGCCTTTAAATATTGTGGTGGTGTCTTTTCAATTAGGACACTGGTTGTTTTTAGGCTAGATTATTTTTAGCACCTGTGATTTGTTTTAGTTTTTGCTGGATATTTTTGAGGTGTGTTGGGTGTTGGGAGAAGGCCATTAATTCGCAAGAATTTTCAGACGCCCATTCACCCCCCTCTGGTCGCTACTTTCGGTCCTACACAAATTAAAAATTGGAGTTCTCTTAACAGTAGACATAGTAGGTGCCTTGATCTACAAAAGATTAAATGTGAGGTTTAGCACTATGAAATGTTTATCTTTTATCCAATAAAAGATGTTCCACTGTCTAAACTAGTCACTTTTCCTCTCATGACTAATAGTGGCACAAAATCCATGGTCACGCTATCTCCTAGTGAGCTTTGGCACACTGTTAGAAGCTAGTTGACATACGTAAGAAACACCTTGCTAATCACATTGTATGTGACTCTTGTCATTGGAGAAGCATCAAATGCTCGACCCCAACTCCTATGCTCCAAATCCCAAAACCATTTTGATAGCCTCGTCAAGTGAACCAACACTATGCGTGCAGAAGTCCGACTTCCACCCCAATTGGTCGAGATAAAAAGATTGCACCCTGCTTTGGCAGACCCACTATCGATGAGCATGAACCCTGGTGGGTGCAGCTATTGTGAAGATCATTAACACTTAATTTTCTGAGGGAAAACTTCTCTAGCATCGTAACAACCCTAGCACACACGAAACATGCAAGAATAGAATAACATGAACATAAGAAAGCATCACAGGCAATCATATTAACTGCGACATAGCATGTCCTTCTTCACATGGCGATCTCCATCTCCATGGCTCCCATCATCGAGTGTGTGCTCTCGACCACCATGAAGAGTACTAGTCCATCTCGCATAGGCTATACTAATTACATGGGCCGAAGCACCGTGGAAACGACATGCAAGCCGTAATAAATTTTACATCAGCCTTGGGCTGTAAAAAACAATGACATGCAGGCCATATTTAATTTACATTCATTCCATGCATCTCATACATCAAATTTAACCAAGTCCATGCCAGTCATGACATTCTCTGCAAAACAAAGTTAGGCGAGCAATCTGCAAATGACTGGATTTTGGATCTGAAAAACCCGGGTCAGCAAGCTCGGTTTTTCAAAATCGTGTGGGTCGGAACTTCTGATCTGGCATCAGAACATCCGTTCTGTCAGAACTTCCGATCAATATCGAAATCCCGCATCACAACAATTACCTTCTGTATCGAATCATTATTCGACATCGAAACATCCGATCAGTATCAGAACTTCCAATCCGCCATCGGAACTTCCGATCACATCGGAACTTCCAATCTGCCGTAGCTAGAAATAGATCTAATTTGTTTTTTCACCATGTATCTCCATACATGAGAGATCCAGATCAAACACTATGCATGTAGGATCTGATACCACTGTTGGGGAATAGGGGAGCTACGCTAGCTGTCAAATTCAAAATTTCCGCCCTACGTTCCTAGGCTCATGCGGGTGTGAGATCATAGATCGGTACCTTCTAGCACTTGACGCGCTAGGTGCAGTGGAAGAAGAGGTTGATGAAGCGCATCAAGCCTATCCTTGCTTTGTCTCGACCGTTCCTCGCCAATCCAATCAATGAAGAAGTCACCTTTCCTGGTGGTGACGGCCATGACCGTCGCTTATGAAGCAACGCCTCCATGGAGTCCACACATACAGGGATGGAGTTCCTCCCAAGGTAGCGTGCTAGCACCGCACGTGAGAGACGGGAAATTCTCGATCTCATTTGTTGAGATCAAGAAAGGGATGAGAGGACTCTTGGGTGGCTAGGTCTAATCTAGGCTTATTCCTTGTTCCAAGACCTCCTCCTCCTCTTCTTATATAGGGTTGAAAGCCCCCTAGGTCGTGCACATCTTGGAACCCACAAATTAGTTACAACTAATTCATATTCACAACAGATCCAATTTGATACCCCACATCGGAACTTACGACAAGGTATTTTCAGGTCTCCAAATTCAGCACGACACACAACAGATCCAATCTGTTTTTGCCCACCTCAGAACTTCCGATACCATATCGGAACTTCCGATTAGTACAAAAATTCCCCGATTCCGACTCGGAACTTCCGGCTCATTGGAACTTCCGATACCATATCGGAACTTCTGAAGCAACATTTGCTCTCTCTATGGAGACCAGATAATAATTGGAACATCCGATACTACCTATCGGAAATTCCGATCTACGAAATTTTCTTGGGCATTTCATTCAAAAAGTACCAGAGGAGATGGGAAGAGAGGGAGAACATCAAAGACAACCATGGTTACTCACGTTTCAACCCACATTGGAACTGCAAGTTCTTGAGGCTCTACTAGAATGAGGGGCTGCATCTGCCATCCATGGACAACTACACAGAATGTGGTGCTCAAGGCAGGACGCAAGATGATCATCGACTAGGTGACATCAAGCTTGGGCTGCATGATCGGGAGACCATGCACCAAATATTATCACCACCAAGGGTGTCAACGCTTGAGAGGCTTGGCCCCGTTGACTCTGGAGAAATCATCCAAACGGCCGATGGCTTAGTTGGTGTTGGCTCCTAAGCCAGCAATATTTGATAAGCTAGAAGACCTTAAGCATTGGCACATGAGGCCTCTCTACGTCAAGGGATTGGTTAACTGGAAGCCGATGTCCAAAATGATAATAGACGGAGAGGCGACTGCTAACTTGATGCCTTATGCCACCTTTCGCAAGCTTGTAAAGATGTCAGAAGACCTCATTAGGACTAACATGGTATTGAGGGATTTTGGCAACAACTCGTCAGATATGATGGGAGTACTAATTGCAGAACTAATAGTTCTAAGCAAGATGATGCCGACTACATTCTTCATGGTAGAAGGGAAAGGATTCTACAACTTGTTGTTGGTACATGATTGGATACACGCAAACTACTGTGTCCCCTCGACAATGCATCAGAACCTCATATAGTGGGTCGGCAATCTGGTGGAAATAGTTCTTACCAATAAATCGATTAACATAGCTACACACGATTTGTCGGTATGGGAAGTAGGAGTCATCTGTTTATCGGGAGAGGCTTGGGACGAAAATTTTATCGAAGTATTATATGACAACATCAAAAAGATCACCGAGGAACTGCCTAAGCTCATCCTATAAAATATGACGCCAAATGAGCAAAAGGCTCCCAATGGAAGAAGAGCGGATTGAATATTACTTTAGAGGACCTGGAAAAGGTCGAACGAATACAATGAGGGAAGTTTATTGACTGTTTGGAGAAAACCCAAACAACCGATACCAATGGCATTGCCTTGAGATGGCCGATGCAAAGGCATCGCCCTTAGACCAAAGCACAACATGAGAACACCTAACTCCTTTGACAAAGTCAAGTCAAATCTAAGAGGACTACTTTAGAGGCATGGGAAGAAGCCAAACGAGGAACAACGAAGGAAAATTTCTTGATCATTCGGATGGAGCTTAGAAGTCTATACGTATAGAAGCTGATGACAACGGCATCACCTCGAAATGGCCGATGCAAAAGTATCGCCCTTAGAAGGTCAGAAGGGGATAAGACAAGAGGTACTTCAAGTCGTTGATTAAAACATGAAGGACTAGTGCACGAGTCAGCCGACGCCAATGGTATCGCCTTCAGACGACAAATGCAAAAGCATCGTATGCCCCAGAACACAGTTCAAAGTTGAAAAATTGAATTAAGAAGATACATTCAAACTCCCGAACTACAAGGAAAATAATGTTACGCAAATTTACCAAGAAAGGAGAAAAAGCCTAGAGTGCTCCCATCAGTTTCACTCTTGAATTAATTTCTTCCCCCAAGCAGTCGATCGAAGTTCCTCCGCCCAATCGAGAATCTAGGCCCATCTCCCATTGACCCACGCAGAGGGAGTGGGGGCGCCAATGCCCAGGTTTGTAGTGGCTGATACTAGCCCATACTATATCGGTCGGCCACTTAAGCTCACTAGGGGGTATCGCAATCAACATCATGTAGAAAGCAAGTTAAGTAGATGGAACAAAAGATGGCGGAAGGTGAATGAAAAGGGGAGTTGGGGTGCTTACCTTGAGCCCTGCATCGACATCATATGGATGGAAACGTTTCCGGTATACCAAGGTATTGACGCCAAGAATTTGTAAAGCCCAAGGACCACCAAGGAAGGTGCATGGTTAATAGAAGGTCAAGGAAGATCCGATCAAAGAAAGTCAAAGGAGTCAATCCGCAATAGCTGCATGATTGGAAGGGGATCCGTTGGAGGTAAGAGCAACATGTGGTTACAGATTCATCCGGAATCGGCTGGATACGTTACTTGGATGGCAATTATGCGGACTATAAATGTGTATCTCTTTGGTTAGATTAGTTAACTCTCGTTCAATCAAACAATCAGCGCATCGCCACCCTTGTGCCCCATTGTTATTCGATGGGACTCGGGCGCTCGAAGCTATGCTGCATCATTTTAATCTCCGGCGAAGAGGTGAGTCCGGCCACCCCCGACATCCGTTCCAACTAGGTTATTACCCTCATGGCTTCATCGATTTAGTCTGATCTCTTGAGGAGAACAATGCAATAGCATGGTCGCCAGTTGTTCTCAGTATATTTGGCTAGGTCTAAGGCTGTATCAGTTAGGTTTAATCTCTTAGATTGAAGCGATCTGGGTCTGATAGTCTGAGGCTTCATCGGTTAAGTCTGACATATCTCGCTATTGTATCTTTTTCATATCGTCTACTGTTCATTGGTTAAGTCACTATCTACTATCTCGGTTAGGTACGATCTAATTATTGTGATGATTTCCATGATATAGATATGTTATCTGGCATGCTTTATTTATTTCTATCAGAGTACAAGCTTATAGGTTATCTTTAATTCATCTTCGTATCATGTTCACCGTTGAAGGGTGCACATCGGCCTATATGCATATCATGTCTTTCCTATCGGCCGATGGCACACTCACTCGATTGGGCCAACTTGGCCTATTGGTCATCTGACCGATCAGAATTCTAGTTTATGGTTTTATCTTTTATGCCACAGTCATCGGCATGTCAACCAATCGACTATGCTACTAACGTTTATCTTTTCTGATCCTTTATTAGTTGCATGGTCAAACTGATTGGCATGCCCTGAACCGTTTTCTAAGATGTAGGACATGCACTGGAGTCAATCGAATCTCCCAAGCCACATGAGTGTCAGTGTGTGATCATAAATCACACCAACACACTTTTTGGTGCGCCTAGTGGGACCATCTCCAACAACTTTGCCATGGAGAATGAGCTCAGTGAGGAAAACATCATCCCGATCACCATGGATGCTCTGTCCGAGGAACAAAGGATGGAGGTGCAACAACATGTGCAAGAGTTCTAGAAGTCATGCCTGCAGGTCTATGACATGAATCGGCCAAGTCCCATTTAGAGGGTCCTACTTCCAATGCCAGTACTAACCATAGAGGGTGGTTAGCCAACGGAGAATTCTCAGGCCAGTCTTCAAGAAGTCATGGACCAGGCGATCCGCTAGTCGCTGGTCAGCTAATCAGAGACACTAGCCAAGACCATTCAAGGACTGATAAAGGAGGCCATCGGGGGCATAGTGGTTCGCGACACACCGCAAGGTCCGGTGCACCACCCCAATGACCCATTAAGTCTACTGCAGCACACTCGGTTGGCATCGCTGCCGCAAGGGCCGATGAGGCTAGACCAGTCGGGCTCTTCGCTCGGCTATGAAGGCGAGAAGATGACCTAGCCATCGTCCTCCTCACACAGTTCGCCCCAGGGCATGCTAGACGGGGCCACTAAGAATGCATAGGCGACGTTATCGGCGTCCGACCCTAGGATTCTAGGACAAGGAATGCCACAAGTGACGTACGACATCGCAAGAGAGCCCCCGGTAGACCTCATGCCACACAGGGGGGCAACCGACATCATCCGTCCTGGGTACCTCCAGACGGCGCACTATGGAACAATGTCGTACAATGATGTAGGGCAATACATGTACGAAGCTACTAAGTGAGACCAGTACCAACAGGCGCCTATGCCTGCCCAATGTTCATCACCGGGTCAACAAGAAGATGAGTGCGTAAACTGGATCACAGAGCTCATCAAAGATCAATTCGGGTTGAAGCCCAAAGAGCAAAAGTACATGTATCGGTGACCATATCCCGAGTGTTTTGATCGAGTACCACTGCCGAACCAGTATAAGGTGCCAGATTTCACCAAGTTCTCAGGACAAGACTCGATGTCCACCAGTGTGGGGAGGCATCAGCTGACGAAGCGCTAAAGGTCTGGTCTTTCGCGCTATCCCTACCAGGATCGGCCTTCGCGTGGTTTTCTTCACTGCCGGTGGATTCCATCCAAGGATGGGCAAACCTAGAAAATAAATTTCACAAATACTTCTTCGCATGTATCCAGGAGATGAAGCTGACTGACTTGATGTTCGTGAAACAAAGGATGATCGAGTCGGTCCCATACTATATATAGATGTTCCGGGACGGTGTGAAGCAGATGCTATAGCGTGAACCTCACTGACAGTCAGTTGGCAGAGATGATGTTTAAAGTACCCTTGAGCCCTATCGAGGAGAAGTTTTCATCGCATGAGTTCAAAAGCCTCTCGCAATTGCTGCATAGGGTATCATCCCATGAAAGCCGACTTGAAGAGTCCAGACAGGACAAATACTAGAAAAAGGTTGTGTACAATCAAGTGTATCACTCGGACTCCGACGAGGACAGTGACTCTGACACAGAAGTCAGAATGGCCGAATGGTCAAAGAGCAAGAAGCAAGTCGTGTGCCCATGGATAAAATCGGTCAAGAAGGAAGAAAAGTATGACTTCGATATAAATAAGGCCGATAAAATATTTGACCTATTGCTTAGAGAGAAGCAAATTCACCTATCACCTCACCATTTAATACACTCTACCGAATAACAGAAGAAGAAGATGTACTGTAAGTGGCACAACTCCTCATCACACCACACTAATGAGTGAAAGGTCTTCAGGCAGTAGATCTAATCGGCCATAGAACAAGGCCGAATCAAGTTTGATGATGGGAGACAGCCGACGAATATAGACGACCATCCATTCCAAGTCAACATGGTGCACGTGCACTATGAAGACTGTTGGAACAATTGCGTTAGTTCCAGCAGGTTTTTCTGTGGTGGAGTATGATATGGAGAATGAACCTCGATGGGTTCTCACAGGGAGAGATAGGGTTTATACTGGTTCGGGCCTCCCCCAGGGGATAATAACCCTACGTCCAGTTTGTGGTAGATTTGGCATGGTGTGCCTTGATGTGGAGAGGATAACTCCAGGGTCCCATGGCCCCCTAGAGGATGTCCCCCTTACAAGGGCCTGGCCCTGCTTTTATAGGCACGCAGGCCTTAAGGAAAAGACCAAGATACCCTCCATGGGCCCTTAGGCTCATAGGGGTAAACAGGGAAAGGGGGCTGGCTACTGTACACGGGTACCAGACAGCTTTACAGCTTTACAGACGTGTCAGGCTGCGCCAGCCTTTGACCAACTAAACGACAAGCTAGGAGCGGAGGGGGCTTCGGAGTGCACCCGAGGGGGGGGCTCCGAAGCGCTGCTCCGGCGGGTGGCCTCCGGTCTTGGCTCCGGAGGGTGGCCTCCGGAGGGTGGCCTCCGGACTGGACTTCGGAGGGCGGCCTCCGGGCTTGGCTTCCGGAGGGTGGCCTCCGAACTGGACTCCGGAGGGCGGCCTCCGGGCTTAGCTTCCGGAGGGTGGCCTCCGCATCGGATTCCAGAGGGCGGCCTCCGGGCTTGGCTTCCGGAGGGTGGCCTCCGAACTGGACTCCGGAGGGCGGCCTCCGGGCTTAGCTTCCGGAGGGTGGCCTCCGAATTGGACTCAACTAAGGGCTTCGAGCCGGACCTCCTGGTTTGAGGGGCTTCGAAGCTACAGGCCTCGGGAAGCATCTTGGGACCTGGAAATAATACTCAAAGAAAACAGGCTCCGACAGGACCTGGCTCTGGGCCGAAGGCTGTCGGAGGCTGACGTCATTTGGCCCCTGTGTGAGGGAAATATATTCCCCCAACAGTAGCCCCTCGCGTGTAGGCCTTCGGAACGAAGGGGTGCACGCGTCCCTAGGACAAATGACCTGGAAACATAACTACAGAGAAAACATACCTTCGGCGCCTGGACCGAGGGCGGCCTCGACATCCGGGAGCAATAAATGCCCGCGCTTACCGTCAGAACGGCCTCGGGGCTCGGGGAGCCCGCACGGCTCCGCAACGGTCGAAAATGTTACCGTTACCTTGCTCTGGGCCGGTTCGCCTTTGCTGAGGGCCCATCTGGCGGTGGGTTCGGCCCACGACGGTTGGAATTCTTACCACGCCTATAAATAGAGACTTACCGCGTGCGGCTTCGGCACACCTTCATTTGCTCTCTTCTTGTTGCCTTGCAAACCTCGCTCTGCTCTTCTTCTAGCTTCGCTCCGAGCCCCCCCCCTTCGCTTAGCTTTAGCTCTTCGCGCCGAAGTCCCAGCGACATGCCGAAGAAGGCGGTGGCGAAGCCTCTTGCTTTGGGCTCGAGCTCGGGCTCCGCCCAGGTGCAGGCGGCGGCGGCTGCGGCGGCGAAGACTGCGCCCAGGCGGATGGGGCCGAGGGACCTTCGGACCCCCTCCGACAAGTTCGAGCAGACCCTGGAGATGAGGGCCTCGATCTCCACGGAGGAGTCGGTCCGGAAGGCCTGCGAAGGGAAAATTGCGGCGAAGATCCAGCTTCGGGTCCCGGAGAAGTCGGAGGCTGAGCCGAGGCCTCGCGCTGACGAGGTGGTGGTGTTCGAGGCCTTCTTCGAGGCCGGCCTCGGTCTGCCAGCGGTGGGGATGCTGAGCGAAGTCCTCAAGGCTTACAACCTCGAGCTTCCACAGCTTTCGCCCAACGCCGTGGCGAGGTTAGCCGTTTTTGAGTGGGCCATGAGGGCCGAGGGCTGCGAGGGCCGCGCGGACGTCTTCGTTGCCCTCCATGATGCCAACTGCCAACCGAAGCCCCGGGAGGGGCCGGACCGCGTCAAGAGGGCGCTTGCCTTCGGCAGCGCCAATTTTCAGCTTCGGAAGGAGTACCAAGACGCCTTCCCGGCGAGGGCCGTCAACAACAAGTGGCACTCGAGGTGGGACCAAGAGTGGTTCTATGCCTCCGTCGGAGCCAACTCCCCCCTTCGGAGCACCAACGCCCATATTTTGTATCGGCGCGAAGGGGTGGTGAAGACCAGCGAAGGCCTCCTTCAATCGAGGATCTCGCTGCTCCGAAGGGTGGCAGCGAAGATGAGCATGAGGGACCTCGCAGAGGAGTTCCTCACCCTTCGGCTAAGCCCCCTCGCGCGCTCTTGGCCGGAGGGTCTCTTCCAGGCTTCGGATCGAGGTGAACTCAGCGAGCTGGCCTTCGACCGCTTTGGTAAGTCTTCGCGCTCTTCTTGCTTTTAATACTTAGAATACTTTGCTCCTAACTTCAACCTTTTCGCGTAGCCGACCTCGACATGAGGACCCCGGAGGAGGCCATCGCGGCGGCGGACCGAGTCGTCGGGACTCCGACTCCCGAGGAGCAGAACCAGCGCCTCGCCCTGGTGGGGTCCTGGGAGCGCTGGAACAGAGTGTGGACCGCGCTTGGCCTCGGAGGGCTCCCCGCTCTGCCGGACTTCGCCCACCTGGCTGCCTCGTCGGCCGGAGCCAAGAGGAAGAGGGGGGACGAGGACGAAGCGGACGCCTCGGGGGAGGTTGCGGCGAAGCCCGCAGCTACTCCGACCCCCAAGAAGGCCGCGAAGCCCCTGGCGGCGAGGGCTTCGGAAGAGGAGGCCGAAGCGCGCACTGCGGCTGCCAGGGAGGCCACTGATGCTCCGGCGGAACCAACTTCGGGCGCGAAGGTGGATGCGCCAGCTTCGCAGCGAGGGAGCTGGAGGACACACTTAGCCCCTGGTTCCTTCCAGGAGATCTCTGATGATGGTGAACCCTTTTTTCTCTTTGCAAGCCTCTCTTCAATATGCAGGTTTTGACTTGGCTTTTCGCAGAGGACGAAGATGATGCGAGGCCCGCTGCGGCGAAGCCGGCCGGCGAAGGCGGGTCGAAGTCCGCCGAGGCGGAGCCCGCGGAGGCTTCGAGCAGCAGCAGCAGTAGCAGCAGCAGCAGCGAGTCGGAGTCCGGGAGCACTTCGTCTGACGGCGAAGGCGGCGGGGGCCGCGTGGACCCTCGAGGCGAAGAAGATGTCGACGTGGTGGGGTTGAGCCCCGCTTCGCCGAAGCCCGCGGAGGGGACCGTGGCCGTGATTCACCCTTTCAAGCCGAGGGGAGGTGTGACGGTGGCGGCGATCCGCGGTTTCCGCGAGGCTTGTGCTTCTGCGGAGGAGGGGGACTTGGTGGCCCAGCTTAGCCACCAGGACCCCGCGGATCTCTTCGTCAGCTCGAACGAAGTCCTCCTGCGGGTGAGCGAAGCCCCTTGCAACTTCGAACTATATGTTAGCTTTTCCTTGGTACTTATGACTTCTTCAACTTCTGCAGGCCTTCGCACTGAACGCAGCCGCTTCGACTGCTGCCGACAGGCGGTTGGAGCGCCTCGTAGCGGAGAAGGAGGCCCTTCGCCGCGAGGTTTCAGAGGAAGCCGAGGGGCGGAAACGGGCCGAAGCTTCGGCTGCGGAGGCGAAGGAAGCCTTGGCCTTGGAGACGGCTCGGCTTCGCGCGGAGCTCCAGGCTTCGAAGGATGCCGAGGCCCGACAGGCGAAGGAGATCGAAGAGCTCCATCAACGGGCTCGGGACCTCGAGAGCTTCGTCGTGGCCAACCTTGGCGAGGCCACCCAGAGCCTGACCGAGGTCCTTGAGAAAATAGGGACCGAGTGCCGGGCTCCGGAGTTTGGCGACCAAGACCCGATTGGGGACCGCGCCGATTATTTGAAGACGGCGGCTTCGATTGCGGACGAAGCGCTGACAGGCTTCGCTCTCATGGCCGGTCGCGTCGCCGGTCAAGGAGTGTTGCACATGCTCCATGCCGCGGGGTGTGACCACCTTCGGGCGGCAACCTCCGTGGCCCCTGTGGCCTTCGGGGGTCCGCACTTGGTGACGCCTCCGGGCGAAGTCCGCGGGGCCTGGCGGCGGCTGCAGGATCCTTGGAAGGAGCAAGGCTGCGAGGCGGTCCTTGACCTTATGAAGGCCCTCCGACAACGCCGGTTCAAGGGGCCCACTGACCCGGACAAGCCTTCGACCTCGACGCCTCCGCCTCCGAAGGTGTAGATCTCCTTAGGCTTCCTTGTAATACCTAGCTGTAGGCTTGTAAAGACTTATCAGTTCATTAATACGAATGCGGGGGTTTTTTATACCTGCCCAGGCTCAGCCTTCGAGTGTAGACCTCGAAGTCCTCGAGGACTCTGAAGAGCTTCAACAGCTGTGGGCGATCCTTGAAGTGGCTAGGTCCGAAGGCCTCCCTCGGTTTAAGCTGCCGAGGGGGCCTCGGGGCGAAGCCATCTCCGAAATAGCTCAGGATTTGCTAGCCGCTGTGAAGACGGAGCCCCTTCAAGGTTCTTTACCTTTGCCTCCGCGAGCGGCCTTAGCGAGCGACGAAGCCCTAGATTTTTCTGCCTTCGATACGGCACCGCCTGTTTCGCGAACTTGGAGCGACCTGCAAAGCGGAAGCCGAAGCCTGCGGGCTTCGGAGCCTGGACGAGCCGGTCGAGGGAGAGCGGGCTCCGATGAGGCAACGTCCAGCCGAGGGGGTCCCCGCCGAAGGAGAGGCAAGCGAGGGACGGGGCCTCGCACTCGGTTCTTCTTAGGCTTAGATACAGATTACTCGTAGTTTTGTCCTTGAAGTATATTTGTAACATACTTCTCAATTCTCTTAATGAACGGAGTTTATTATACTTGCATACTTCGTTTGTATGCTTCGCATTGTTTGGCTTTGAACGCTTAGCTTGTCACGCTCGTACTGTACCTTACATTCGCACACCTCGCATATATGCTTCCCCCCTTTGCACGTGGCAGTTAGGGACTTAGCCGTTGCTGGTACGGGCAAAAAATAAAAGATGCGAAGGGTGCGCCTTTTGGCGACTTGATGCATGAAGTTTTATTCAAGCGAAGGCCCCTTTGGGCTTCGAATGCCTTAATTGGGTGCGAAGCAATGCTTCGGCTGCTGAAATTCACTGAGCGGAGCCCTCTTTTGGGCTCCGTACGCGCTAACTTGGTGCGGAGCAGGGCTCTGGCATAACCAAGTTTAGCGAGGCATGCTTCGGCACGCTAGGATTTGGATGTTGTGCATGAGCGAGGCTCTGGGACGCACTTAGATTTTAGCGAAATAAGACTTCGGGACGCTCGGGCGTATATTATATTAACACGCGAAGCAGGGCTTCGGAGCGTGCTTGGGTAACGAAGCTGGGCTTCGGAGCTTGGTCCTGTAATGAGAAGGACAATTGGTGTGGATTCACCGAACCTGTGATAATGTGAGCCACCTTCGACTCTGAGCCACCTTCGACTCTGGGTCACCTTCGACCCTGGGATGCTTCGGGTGCGGAGCCCGGAATCCCTGGGATGCTTCGGGCGCGGAGCCCGGAATCCCTGGACGCGTCGGGCCAGTGGCCCGGAGTCCTTTTAGCCCACTGCTACGGGCCCGGGGGCACTGTGTAGCCTTCGGAGGGGTACTCCGGGTTTTATAAGGCGAAGCAAGACTTCGGTTTCAAATAAGGCGAAGCGTGGCTTCGGGTTTAAATACGACGAAGCATGGCTTCGGTTTTTGAACAAGGCGAAGCGTGGCTTCGGTTTTTGAACAAGGCGGAGCGTGGCTTCGGTTTTTGAACACGGCGAAGCATGGCTTCGGTTTTTGAATAAAGCGAAGCATGGCTTCGAGCTTATGTTAATGTAACTGCAGGTTGGTGCATCGAAGTAAGGCTTCGGGCGGTACTTACCTTGTAGCCCTCGAGCTCCGATGACCTTTGAAACGTGGAGCGGAGCCCTTTGCCGGAGAGTGGGCTCCGGTCTGCGGAGGATGGAGGAAGGCGAAGGTGGCCTTCGATCTGCCCTCGAAGCCCCTTGCCGGAGGGTGCGCGAAGCGAGAAAGCCTCGATGCTCCCCCCTTGGGCGCACTTCGGGCTGCAGGCAGTGGTAGAGAACTTAGCTTCTAGGACTAAGGTCCCCACGGACGGCGCCAACTGTTGGAACAATTGCGTTAGTTCCAGCAGGTTTTTCTGTGGTGGAGTATGATATGGAGAATGAACCTCGATGGGTTCTCACAGGGAGAGATAGGGTTTATACTGGTTCGGGCCTCCCCCAGGGGATAATAACCCTACGTCCAGTTTGTGGTAGATTTGGCATGGTGTGCCTTGATGTGGAGAGGATAACTCCAGGGTCCCATGGCCCCCTAGAGGATGTCCCCCTTACAAGGGCCTGGCCCTGCTTTTATAGGCACGCAGGCCTTAAGGAAAAGACCAAGATACCCTCCATGGGCCCTTAGGCTCATAGGGGTAAACAGGGAAAGGGGGCTGGCTACTGTACACGGGTACCAGACAGCTTTACAGCTTTACAGACGTGTCAGGCTGCGCCAGCCTTTGACCAACTAAACGACAAGCTAGGAGCGGAGGGGGCTTCGGAGTGCACCCGAGGGGGGGGCTCCGAAGCGCTGCTCCGGCGGGTGGCCTCCGGTCTTGGCTCCGGAGGGTGGCCTCCGGAGGGTGGCCTCCGGACTGGAGTTCGGAGGGCGGCCTCCGGGCTTGGCTTCCGGAGGGTGGCCTCCGAACTGGACTCCGGAGGGCGGCCTCCGGGCTTAGCTTCCGGAGGGTGGCCTCCGCATCGGATTCCAGAGGGCGGCCTCCGGGCTTGGCTTCCGGAGGGTGGCCTCCGAACTGGACTCCGGAGGGCGGCCTCCGGGCTTAGCTTCCGGAGGGTGGCCTCCGAATTGGACTCAACTAAGGGCTTCGAGCCGGACCTCCTGGTTTGAGGGGCTTCGAAGCTACAGGCCTCGGGAAGCATCTTGGGACCTGGAAATAATACTCAAAGAAAACAGGCTCCGACAGGACCTGGCTCTGGGCCGAAGGCTGTCGGAGGCTGACGTCATTTGGCCCCTGTGTGAGGGAAATATATTCCCCCAACAAAGACAATCAGCATAGAATGAACAGAAGGTGGACCAGTGGAAATGTCACCTCAGCAAAACTCATTGAAAAGTATCAGAAGAGGTTAGTGGAAAAGGAAGGTAGTGGAGACAGTCGTGGCCACTGGCGTTTCAATCCTCATTGGAATTGCGAGTTCTTCAAACTTTGTTGGAACGTAGGGCTATGGCTACCATGCATGGACGACTGCCTAGGATGCAATGGAGTACCGGGTTATCATCGGCCATGTAACGACGAGCTGAGGCTATGTAATCAAAGAACTGTGTGCCAAAGGTTGTCGCCCCCAAGGATATCGGTGCTAGAAAGGCTTTGCCCCATTTGTTCCGAAGGAGTCGGCCTGACGGCCCAAGACGACGAAGACACCACAGAAAACTGAAGTGGTGTCCCCCAAGAATCTTTACGCGAAGCCAAAAAAGGAGGGTGCAGTGTCTGCGGTAGAGAGATTAAAGGACACAAGTGCACGACGAAGGAGTTGATCGGCCCCCTAAGATCTGGAGAAAATGGCGCCCAAAAGGTAACGTCGATCATGATGACAAGAATGATGCGGACGTAAATATGGTCTTCTTCCTTCCCGCAGAACATCAAGCCATCTCAGAGGAAGACACGGAGCCGGCCGATACTATGTCTCAATTAATGTTGGCTCCATAGCCCGCAATTTTTGATAAACTAGAAGATCTTGAACATCGACACTAGAGGCCTCTCTACATCAAGGGGCTGGTCAATAGGAAGCCAATGTCCAAGATGATGATAGACGGAGGGGCGGTCATCAACTTGATGCATTATGCCACCTTATGAAAGCTTGGGAATACGCTGGAAGACCTCATTAGAACTAACATGGTATTAAGGGATTTTGACGGTAACTCGTAAAACACAATGGGAGCTTCAAACGTAGAACTAACAATTGGAAGCAAGACGGTGTCGACTACATTTTTCGTGATAGAGGGAAAAGGATCCTAATACTTGTTGCTGGGACGCAACTAGATACACGTGAACTACTATGTCCCCTCAACAATGCATCAAACATCATGAAGTGGGTCGGCGACCAAGTGGAGGTGATTCCCACCGATAAATCAGTTAACATATCTATAGCCGATATATCAATATGGGCGGTAGGGGGAGTCATATATTTGTCAGGAAAGGCTTAGGACGGGAATTTCTTACAAGTGTCAGATGATAGTATCACACCAGTTAGTGAAGAGCCACCCAAGACGATGCTGCAACCAATAAACCACTACGGCATGGGTGTCAGGCTAGGCAGTGGTCCGAAGTTAGCCTCCATGAAGAAGAGAGGCCAAGCGATGAGACTAAGGGAATATTTTCTAATCGTTTGGATGAAGTCCATAGCCGATGTTTATGGTATCGCCTTGAGATAGCCGATGCAAAAGCATCGCCTTTAGCCTCTAAACACAACAAGAAGACTTCGATGCAAAAGAGACCGAACGAAGCAACTAAGGAAGTCATTTTAAGCGTTCGGGCAAACCACATTCAACCGATGCCTATGGCATCGCCTTGAAACGACCGATGCGAAGGCATCACCCTTAGACAAAATCACCAAGAGCGAAGAGAATATAACACAAAAAACTCACCGGGCAATAGTACAAGATATAAGGAATTGTTGATGTATATATTCATGATGTTTTGGATTACAACGGGATATATTACAAGCTCTCTAATCGACGTACGAAGGACCCTTAGCTGCTTCACCTCGATAGAACACCTTTTCCGGGTGCACGAGCGGACTAGGACCGCCTCCCATTCATCCAAGTTGTAGGAGTGGGGGTGCTGGTGCCAAGGTTCGTGGTGGCCGATACTGGTCCGTATCGTATTGGCTAGCCACTGAGGCTCATGGAAGGGGCCTCCTCATCAACATCCTACAAAAGGAAAAGACAAGTCCCAATCAGATGATAAAATAGAAGTAGAAAAAAGAAAAGAAGGTCGAGATACTCACATCGGGATCCGCTTCGATGCTAGTCGGATGAAGTTGTTCCCGGTAGACCAACGAGGATTAGTTGAAGACGTGGATCTTCAGCTCGCCCCACCACTCACAGAAGGCGGAGGATGTCACCCGACAAGTTGTCCAGGTAGAGACTCATCCCGAGGGTATCCCATTGCTCATATGGGAGAGGCGATCCCATTCCATAGCACTCATTACCCTTCCATGGGCCTAGATCCGTCCGATGAAGAAGAGATAAGGAGGAAGCTAGCCGAACCCCAACTGCCTCGAGAACACCGATTGGTGGTAGAACTCATAGGAGCACCGCTGGGAACATTCATCGGTAAAATTGACCTAGAGCAAGCAGGGAAACGAGGCTACAGAGAAGATACGGAAGGAATCTACGTCTCGGGATACATTGGGAAAGACCAGTCGGTCGGGGAACGCATTCTCCGAGTGGAAATCGAAAGGAAACCAGATGATCCAACTAGAGAATCCGAGGTAGAAGATTTTGAATGATGCGGCCAAAGATGTAGGGGAGATGGGAATGGAAGGACGATAAGAGGCCGTTGTTGATATCAAAAATGGCATTAATTGTTAAATTTGTAAAAATATCAATTTTGGTAAATTGGACCGAAAATATGCCAAGACATATGTATCCGTTTCCGATTAGCTAATTTTGGGTCTATTTTATCTCTAATTAATTTTTAAAAACTTGGATCCATATCTAAGTCCAATTAGAGTCCAGGCACATCATGTCCATCCTCTATAAATATAGAGACAAGTCCAATTCAAGGACTCTCGCCCCAAAACCCTAATAGATCCAATCTATTACCTTGAATCATACTTTTTACCGTTCAATCTAATTTCTTGCCCTAGGTTTAGCTTAGCACATACATCTTTGATGGTTTTCGCTGTAAACCACCCGTATACCGTGTCGTAATTATGGTAAGGCCTTGTTGATTCGCTCATGAATCGTCTGTTTCATCCACGTAATGGATTTTTATCATTTTTATCTTTTTTACCGATGATTCGGTCTTTTGGCCGAATTTCCTTTGATTTCTTGGTGTTTTCTGAAGTGTTTCATCTTTCGCATCTTTGCCAAGAAGTCTCTTACAAAAATTCCAACTGCAAGCTGATTGTCGGAGGACCCGAGCGATCAGATCTGTTGTTGTCGATATGACTAATAGTATACGCATGGTCTGATCAGGGCGTGTTGGCCCATCATCCAGTTGCCAGCACGCGTCAGTCTTACCGACGGTACACAACCTGTCTGACCGGCTGGACGTAGTCGACCCGAGGTGCTTTATATTCTTCCTGCACAGTTGGTCCGCGAAGTCAACGTTGGTCTGACCGATCCCTTTAGGCCGGTCTGATCAACCCTACTATTTCAGGGGAACTGGCCTCAGTTTGGCCAGTTGATTACTATTTTACATACTTTGGTTAATTGGATAATATTTTGTATTATTTAATTTCCTAGTGACTCCGTTTATTTCCCTTGTCACTATCTAGGGTTACCAGAACACGACATCAGCATCGTGTTACGCTTAGGGGTTTACATCAAAGTATCCACACACTTTTGGATCGTTGGATCGCTGTCCGTGTGTTTGGCACTTTGACTGTCTTATTTTAGTGTTAACATTCGCTTCGCCCAAGGAGCGACACCAACGAAAAGTAGGAGGCACTGACTCCAGAAAGTTGGTGTGAAAGAGTGATTGGGAGAAAGGGGTCTCTCCGGTGGCTTCAGCAGTATAAGCGTTCTGACAGAGTTGAAGAAACCACCTTGGACCCTAACGTTGGCCGATAAAGTTGCCAGCTGATAAGTCGGCCGACACCAGGTGGAGGAGACGGTAGGTGGCTGCAAGAATATAACAAGGGGAACCCATTTTTGAGCGGCAAGCCATTCGACCAAGTATTGGAACTGCAGAGTCAGGGCCGGGGCCGACACACATAAGACAAATTCCTTTATCGAGAGGGTGAGAAAAGAGATGTGTTCACGAGTGCCTACTAGGCTGATTTTCTTGTTGTGTCGCCTGATGTATCGGCTCCATTTATTGGCTGGAAACGAAGGGAGAAGTGGTGGAGCGTTGAACTGATGTCAAGACGGGTCAAGAAATAGACGTCAAGCAAGGAGGGGCTCATCGGTCCATGGCCAAAAAGGAAATCATTGAGGGCATCAAACCAGAAGTAACACGATGCCACCAACATCGGTTCATTCTGGAATGGCGCTGCAAGGGAGAGAACAATGTAGTGACTGGCATCAATCTTGTCCTAGGAGGTGCGGTAAGTGGTCGATACCTTGAGATACCAGTAACGCATGCCAGGAATAGAGGAAGGAAAAGGCGTTGTTGGCGTAAAAGATTACGCCGACAGGTTTCTAGGGAATTAGATTGAGGTGGAAGGCTTAGCCCAAAAGCTGTAATCTTGCATGTGGAGTTTTTTATCTATACAACACAGGGGTGGAGGGTATTTATAGTGGAGCCCTACAATGGGCCAATACCATCTGACCATCAGACATACATGCGTCGTATAATCTACCATACCCTAATTGGCAGGAGTACAATCCTAATGACTCTGCCAGTCATTTAGTGACATGGCTACAATGCAAGGAGTGACGGTGTGTACGTGCGGTCTTGCCGCACACCTAATTGGACTACACCGATACCAACCGCCCGTCACGTCTACGAGGACTATAGTGCGTCATAGACAACACACTCTGGTCTTGGCGGATTTCAGAGTCGCCTTCGGCGGTCTCTGGCCTCTGGAAGCCTAGATTCCGACCTCCAGGCGAGAGGCTGAAGGACTTAGGGTAGCGGGCTCTCGGCCTAGGATGGACGTCGCCCTGGTCCTCACTTCAGCCCCGAAGCCCCAGTCTTCTTAGAGCTAGATTCCGCCTCGAGCTTCACCAAAATCTCTTGTGCCCATCGTCGTACCGCTCTTCGGCCCACGGAGCCACCTCTCGGGACCTCCGCTTCATCATTAATACTCATTGGGTACAACCGGGATTATCTCCCCCAATAGTAGCCCCTCGCTTCCGTCCGTTTGACTGTCATGCAAATGAGAAAGGAAGGGAGCGCCGAAGATAATCCCACAACAAGGCCTTATTAGAAACGAACTCACCGCGGATGCTTCATGCAGAGGCCAAGCGATGAGAAATCTTTGACTAATGAATCTGGGTGAGTTGACGCCTGGGTATGTGATCTCCCGCCCATGGGCTTTGGCCCCTAGGATGACTTCAACGCGGCTTGACCGTAATCCACTCACTACCTTTTGGGCAAACGCGAACGAGACGATGAGTTAATGCGCCCTCGTGCCTGTGCTTTATATAAGTCGTCTCCCCTTGGCCGTGATATGCTCCTTCAAGCATTCCACAGACTCTGCCCGCATTCTTGCACTCAAGCACCGCGCACGCTTTCTTGCCACTTCTCTCTCGGGTGGCCTCACGTACAAAGAGATGTTGAGGGAAGGAGGAGCTACTTCCGTCATCGATCATCGGTTCTTACAGAGGCAAGCAGCTGCCTCGGCGGTGGCTACGATGGCCCCAAGTTCCGCCAAAGCTCACAACCCTCGGGAGCTCCGACCTGCTTTGTAGAGGTTCCGAGAGCAGACCTTGGTGCGGGAGAGGACGACCTGCATGGAGGAGTCAATGGCGAGCGCAGTCCGGAACCGCCTCGACCCTGGTATGGAAGCCAGACAGCCAGGACTAGAAATCACCCTAGAGTCGCGCGAGGGTGAGGTGGTTGTATTCGAAGCCTTTTTCGACGTCGGGCTCGAGTTCCCTACTTCGGGGCTTCTAGCGAGAGTCCTTCATGCGTTTCACCTGGAGCTATCACAATTATCCCTGAAAGCGGTCACCCGTTTAGAAGTCTTCAAGTGGGCCATGAGGGCCAAAGTCTGCGAAGGGAGGGTCGAGGTTTTTGCAAAGATGCATGAAGCTTGCTGCTAGCCGAAGAAGCAGGACTTAGTACTGGCGTACGAAAGCATAAACTTCTAGCTCCGAAAGGAGTACGCCAATTTCTTCCCAGCGATGGCCATTAATGAGCGGTGGTATTCGAAGTGGGTCTGCCGCTGGTTCTACGTGGCGGTCGGCTTAGACTCTAGGTTAGCGGGGCCTCTGCGCCACATTTGGTATCGGAAGGAGATGGACATCGAGGTTGACGCTGGTTCGGTCTCTGCTCGCATCTGGCTCCTGGAGATAGTAGCTCGCAAATGAGTATGCGGGATCTAATAGAGTAGTTTGTTGCCCTCGAGATCCCGCCCTTGTTGGAGGCGTGGCCCATCTCACTCTAGAGCACCAAGGAGAGGCCACCTTCGGAGAAGTCCTCCGGCCCACTCGGTTTGTCCTGCTTCTTTTTCCCTGATGAGTAGATCATGACTTCACAAGATTAGTCGAAATGCTAAGAAAACTCCTGAACCTTGTAGGATCGTGCAAGGTCAAGACTCCGAAGCTGGTCACCCAGATCACTAAGAAGGTCCTCGGGGCTCATACTTCGGTGGAGCGCAAGCGTAGGATGGAGCTCGTGGGGTCCTAGGAGCGATTCAACTACATGTGGAGCACCCTTCGGCTCACTCTCCCATGCCTCCCAGACGTCGACCTGCCCAGTCTAGCTCCAAAGAAGAGGACGGCGGACTCCGACGCAGCAGGGTCCTTGAAGTGTCGTGTGAATAAGTCAACAAACGGGCTGAAGCACCTTTCCCCCGTCCCGTCATCTAGCTCCACTTCGGAGGAGGGATCCTTAAGCGGGCAAGCTGGGGTTGAGCCGGACGCCCCAGCTCCTGGTGTTGGTGTCTCTGGGTCGAGTCAAGCCACGAATGATGATGATGGCATTGAGGCTCCGGCCTCGGAGGGGTCACCCCGACCTCATGCGAGAGTGGAACTAGAGGGAGGTGACGCGGGGGTGAGGGTCGCCCCGTGAATTGCTTCGCCTCCTGGTGTGGCATCTGGGGGGTCATGCTAACTCCCACGGGAGTCTTGGTGGGGATAGTTTGGCCCTCGGAGGATTGGTCGATCCCCTGGCGGAAGTAGTGTGGAGTGCCAATGTCACGGCCGAGCTGACCGCGCGTGCTGGGTGGATCCCAAGTGAACTCAATGGATGAGTTCTTCTACCGTCCCCAATCTCTGGCAACCGTACGGTCTTTGAGCCCTTTGTCCAAGGGGGGGTAGCGATGGTAGAAGGATTCGCCCGGGCTGCCCTTGGATCACTTACATTTTCTCGTGAACATGTGCTTCGGGCCGGGGCTCCACTCCTCCTATTCCGCCACCTCAAGATGATGCCGAGGCGAGGCCTAGGTTTCCCGTCGAGGTGGTGGAAGTCTTGGGGTTGAACGAAGAGGTGAACTCGAGAACGGTCCGAAGGGATGCTGCGTCGCAGGCCAAGGTCCCTCTAGTCGTGGACCACAGATGCACGCGCGCGTGCATGGCCCTGCTAGTCCCATTTGTGGAGGATAATTCGGAGTTCGCAATGCGAATGAGGCCGCTTCACCAGGCCTACCTGGGCTTGAGGAGCACCAAGCTGGTATCAGAGATCGGTTGGTCGGACGGGGCCGATCTTAACTTTGCTATCGAGAGTGCGGCGAGCCACATGAGCGCCCCTGGTATTTTCGAGAAATCCTCCTTCCTTCCTTCTTTATTTATCTTACCTTTGTGCTTATTCTTGTGGACAACTAGTCGTCTTGGCCCAGGGATATCTGGTATCCTTCTCCGTGGAGCGGGGCCGCCACGAACGCGAGGTCGTGAGGCACCGCAGGCGTGCTAATGTGGCTAGGGAAGCTGCATGGGAGCTCAGGGCTGAGCATGAGGCTCTGTCCACCGAGGTGACAAATCACTCATAGCAGGCTACTAATGTTGATAGGCTTTGTGCACTAGAGATGGAGGTCGTCGGCCTCCAGGCTCAAGCCACCGAGATCGGAGAGCTCCGAGCTCAGGCTGCCGAAGCCGAAGTGCTCCGGGCCCAAGTTGCTGACATCGAAGAACTTCGGGTCCGGGCCGCCGAAGCCGATGTGCTCTAGGCCTAAGTCACCGAGGTCGAAGAACTCCGAATCTGGGCTGCCGAAGTTGAAGAACTTAGGGCCCAAGTCGCCGAGGTGGAAGAGCTTCGCTCGAAGGTGGCCGGTGCCGAAGTCCTGAAGTTCTAGAGGATTAAACTGGAGCAGACGATCGAGGACCACCTAGCCAGAAACGAAACAATGACGGAGTCCTTGGCACAAGGTGAGAAGGCATCGGCTAATTTTGTGGGGGCTCTCCGAGGTGTCTTGGAGTGCTTTGGGACGTTCTGCGCACCATTCGACGCCACTCGCGAGCCCCTCAACCATCGGCTGAGGTTCATCCAAGCTGTTGTCCGGCAATTGGACTCCATGGCATCTAGATACGGGGAAGTTTCAGGTCAAGTGGCCGCCCTCAGTGTCCTCCACCATCTGGAAGATGTCAGGGGTGCCCTCCGGGCGATGCTAGGGATGTCTCTGGTTGCCTTCAGGGGGAATTGCCTCCTTTGCCCAACTCCCACGGTTGTGAAGGCCTGGAAAGCCCACTAGGCATCCTAGAAAGCCGAAGGCTCAGGCGCAGTCAAGGCTTGGATGGATGATGCTCACCGGACAAGCAATCCTCGACCTTCTTCAAAGCCCTCCTCTGCCGTCCCTCCTTCGGACCCGAAGGTGTATTCTCTCATTAGGGTCTTTTTGTAAAGCAAGTCTTGTAATCAAAGTTTCACAATTTTATCAATGAATAAAGGCTACTTCTTTTGAAAACCGTTTAGGGTTCCTCTGATGCTTCTGACTTCGGGGTCGAAGTACTTGACGAAAATGAGACCCTTCGATAACAATGGGTCATCTTCGAAGCCCTTAGGGACAACAGGTGCGCTCACTTCAGCGTGCCTCCGGACGACCATGGTCGCGTTATCCCCAAGGTTTTTCACGAGGTGTTAGCTTTTATAAAAGAAGAGGAGAAAGAGAAGTGGGCCCCGTCATCGTCACCAGAACCCATGGACTGGTCCGACACAGAGTTGGGTCCTAGCGAGCCGGAGTCCGAAGACCAGCCCCAACGCACCTGGGTGCAACTTCTAGAGGACCAGAGGGCTTGGAGAGCTTTAAAGAAGGCGGAGAAGAAGTGCTCTACGCGAGTGGCTCTTGCGGCTCCTAGAACTCTGAGGATGTGAGACGAAGAGAGCTCCCAAGGTCCGGCCATTCTGCAGGACCAAAAAGGATTCCGGGTCCTACTTGGCTTAGACACTGACTTCTCTTAGGGCTTCGAATCCTACATCGGGTTGTAATTGGAGCTTATTTTGTTTTAATAAATCTGGGGCCTTGCTTGCTTTGGGTGTTTATTATTACTCAAGAAATTTTGGATGCTCTGAACTTACTACTCATGTCCCTCCTTGCGGGTAGGCGGCTTGTCGGCCACGCGCAATGTTCTACAACCTTTCATAGTGGACTTTTAAGATTGCTTTGGATGCTTAGAGCTGGGACTCGACGTCCGTAGTTAGGATGCTTCGAGCCAAAGCTCAGAATCCGTAGGTAGGATGCTTCGAGCCGGGCTTGGAATCCGTGGGTAGGATGCTTCGACTAAAAGCTCGGAATCCGTAGGTCGGATGCTTCGAGCATAGCTCAGAATCCGTAGGTTGGATGCGTCGAGCCAGAGCTCGGAATCCGTATGTTGGATGCTTCAAGCCGGAGCTCGGAATCTATAGGTTGGATGCTTCGAGCTGGAGATTGGAATCCATAGGTAGGATGCTTCGAGCTGGAGCTCGGAATCCGTAGGTTGGATGCGTCGAGGCGGAGCTCGGAATCCGTAGGTAGGATGCTTCCTTCCTGGCCCGGAACACATTTGGTACCTTAGTGCGTCCACTTTGGTAAAACCTTGCGTTGGACAAACGTCTCTATAAAAACAAGGGGATGCATCATGCTACAAAATGGTATGAAATAATTACATTGAAGTCACGCATAATATCGCTTCAGGTGCTCCACATGCCAAGTGTGCTTCCATTCCTCGCCCTCTAAGGTAGCTAATCTGTTGGCGTAAAAGATTACGCTAACAGGTTTCTG
The DNA here is from genome assembly GCA_019279435.1 of Zizania palustris. Classification (NCBI taxonomy): domain Eukaryota; kingdom Viridiplantae; phylum Streptophyta; class Magnoliopsida; order Poales; family Poaceae; genus Zizania; species Zizania palustris. Next base: position 24,003,493 of record JAAALK010000289.1, on the reverse strand, counting down.
TAGAAAAGAAACTAACAAACGAAGTGTTTGTGAAGCAAACTGTTCTAAGCCTCCGAAAGGATAATAGCTTAGAATAGTTCGTAAATGTGTATTGAATAACTTGTATTCGGTCCCTATTACAGGGTGAAATGGGGGGTATTTATAGGCCCAAACATTAAGGAAAAGACCTATTTACCCCTCTATTACAACCGACATTAAGGAAACTATTTGGTTTCCTTAATAGGGCTAAAATGGTAAAAGACTAATCTAATAGAAAAGAAGATAAGTCTTCCATCTTAGCTGGCAGAAAAAATCCTAAAGGGCTTTAGTTCGAAGACGTACTTCGAACCAATGCCTGTCTTCGTGCTTCGAACGGGGTTCTGGGCATCTTCGAAGATGATCTTCGGAGAATCTTCGAACTGGTTGACTGTCTTTATGCTGCTTTGGCAATAACCCCGAAGATGAGATATTTTCCCCCAACAGTAGCCCCTCGAATACGCTTCTCCGTTAACCTGTAACGTTTAGGAAAGCAGTATACGCAAGAAAAGTAATCATGCGTAGGGGTTAACAGATTTATATCATCTCCGAATTATGTGGAGATATATGCTTCGAATTGGTATTCGAAGAGGTTACATTCGAAGTAACTTAGAAGTATCTTTAAAAAGACTAAAGACTTTCCAGACTTAGAAGAAATAGCCGTTAGCCTGTTTCTTCTAACGGAAGTTATACAATGCGTTATTTTCGGAGGAAAATAACGGGCGAGAATGCGAAAAGGCAGAGCCAAAACGGTAACAAGCGGAACATTTGGGCTATAAATAGAGGGCTTAAAACTTACCCGATTACCTTTACACCGCTTTCTCACAGTCAAAAGCTTTTTTGAGCCCCTTGAGTTCTTGAGCCCTAGCCTTTGAGTTCTTCAGAGCAATCTAGCGATCGTGATAGTGAAGACCAAGGGATCTGCGCCTCCTTCGGCCTTGGCTCGGCAACAAGCGGCCGCAGCGGCAGCAGCGGCAACATTGGCGGCGGCACCCTCGATGCAGGCGGCGACATCCATGGCGGTAGGGGGGAGAAATCCCCAAATCGCCGATGACCAAGGTCTGTGCCCACCATCGACCAAATATTTGGATCAGTCTTTTGAGTTGGGACCTTCTACCTGCAAGAGAGAATCTTTGGCAATCACAGCAGGGGGAAAGATTAGTAATGGAGTTATGATTCGGAAGCCGGGCAAAGAATCGATTCCATCACCAAGACCCGGAGAGGTTGTAGTATTCGAAGCCTTTTTCGAAGCAGGCTTGGGCCTCCCTGCAGTGGACTTCCTGGCAGAGGTACTTGATCTGTTCCACGTAACCCTCCCGCAGCTATCTCCGAATGCAGTGGCTAGGTTAGCTATCTTCGAATGGGCGTTGAGAGCCGAAGGTTGCGAGGGAAGGGCAGAAATCTTCGCTGCACTTCATAGAGCAACTTGCCAGCCGAAGACCTCCGTAGGCTCCGGAGGTGAGAAAGTAGTGGTTGCCTTCGGAAGCATTAATTTTAGGCTTCGTGATGAATATGCCCTGCAATTCCCTGCTAAGGCCATCAATGCAAGATGGTATACTGATTGGGTCTTGAGGTGGTTCTATGCCGAAGTCGGAGCGAGCAGTCCTCTGGCTGGGCCCCTCAAAGAAATCCAATTCCGGAAGGAAGCCCTAGTGCAACCGGACGAAGGCCAGCTCGAAGCTCGCCTTAACCTGCTTCAAAAAATTAGCCGAAGGTTAAGCATGCGAGACTTGGCCGAAGAATTCCTCGGACTCCAAATTCCTCCGCTGATGGCCAACTGGCCTATCATCTTCGAGGATGACTCAGAAGGTGGTCTTCGCAAGATCAATTTAACTTCGAAACCAACATGCATTGTACATACTTACTTCGAAGAAAGACTAACTTGAATTATTTTTAGCTTCTTCAGCCCCTATTACTTCAGAGCAAATCGTAAGGGCTTCGGAGAAGATTCTGGGTGCCCCAACTCCGACAGAAAAAGAATGGCGAATTAAATTGGTCGGGAGTTGGGAGCGGTTTAACAGAGTATGGGGAATGTTGGAGTTAACTCCGCCCCCTCTGATGGACTGGGTGCCTCTAGAGAAAGGACCCAAGAAAAGAGTGGCTGAAGCCGGAGCTTCTAGCTCCGCAAGGACTCCGGTGAAGAAGGTGGCTCGGAAGCCAAAGAATCTCGCACCATCGGATCCTGCGCCTTCAAGCTCAAGAACCTCAATTTCTGGTTCTAAAGAGGATGAAGGTATATTATTAGTGAAATTGATTGACGAAGATGCAGCTCAACGAAATATTCACACTGAAGATACTGCAGGTATACCGGAGCCCCAAGCCAACATAGAAGAAGTAAGAGCTCCGGATACCCAAGTGGAGCAAATCGAAGCCCCTATGGGTGAAGATGAAGTCGAAGTTCCTGCAACTTCGGTTGTGGAGGAAAGGACTGCTCACGGAGATGCTCCGACAGTGGAAAATTTAACTGCGGATTCAGAAGATGACTTCACCTTCGATCCTCCGATCAGTCCAGTACTCGATCTCCCGGAGAATGTCGAAGGTAAATTTTGCATAATTCTTTATCATTTTCTGCAAAATTTTACAATGTATAATATTTTTGTTTTTTCAGAGCCTCCTGCTGTAGAAGTGCATTACGAAGATACAATCCAAAGGCCTTCGACAACTTCGGAGCCACACCCGGAGGTTACTAAACAGGGGCCTGGAAGAGGTAAAAGACACATAGAGCCTCTCCCTACTCAAGGATCGACTTCATCTGAGTCAACAGATGAAAGTGAATCAACTGAGGGGGGCCATCTTCAGAAGTTCCAAGGGCCTCAGAAGAACTCTCCGGACCTTCGCTAAGCAGAGCTGATCAGAAGGCTTCGGTAATGCTTCCTCTCTTAACTCCTTTTTTGGAGGAGAGAACCGGACTTCGGACTCTGGTTAAACCTTTGGGTCAAGCCAGTCGCAAAGTCGGGGAAACAGAACTGGTAGGCCTCTTGAGCAGGGCGAAAAGTTCGGAGCTTAACATTGCTATAGAAAGAGCAGCTTATCAGGTACAAAGCATCTTCGAACCAAATAGAGAATTATATATGAATAATTTCTTATTCCAGTTTTTCTTTTTTCTTAGCAAGCAGTCTTGGCCCGCGCTGCAGCTTTATCGGGCGAAAATGAAATTGCTCAACTTCGAGAAGAGAACGAAGCTCTTCAAAGAAATTTTAACTTCTCCGAAGGTCGAGTAGCTCAGATGGATAATATAATATTAGCAGAGAGAAGGGCTAGGCAAAGCTTAGAGCCTGCGAAGAAAGAGCTCGAAGCAGAAAGAATTGTGCTTCGAGCGGAGGTTGAAAGACTGCGGAAGGAGGATGCTGCTAAGGGGTCCGAACTTGTGAGACTCCAAGAAGAGGCTGGCCAACTCCTGACTCAAAAGAATACTTTGACTCCGGAGTTCTAGCAGAAACGACTTCGGCCAAGGATGCACTTATTGAGGAAAAGCTTAAGTCTGAGAAGGTGGCTTTGGAGGTCATCGAGCAGATGCTAGGTGTCTTGGAGTACTTCGGTACTACTGGATCACTACCTTCGGATGACAATGTGACTCTGCTGCGCCGGTTAAAAAGGATCCAAGGAGCAGCGAAGCAAATGAAGACTGCAGGCATACGTTATGGAGAACTCTCCGGACAAGTGTCTGCTCTCGGATTACTTCGTTACTATGAGGATTTGGGCCGAATAATTACTCCGAGCACAGAGGGCTCCATCACCTTCGACGACGCGAGACTTTTGAATCCTTCCGAAGGCGTGACTGCCGCCTGGCGAGCCTTTCAAAATTCATGGAGAGCCGAAGGTCGTTCTGCGATCAAGGCTTCGATTAATGAAGGCCAACGCCAGAAGCAAGTTCGGAGCCAAGCTTTGAGCAGTCAGCCTCCTCCGAACCCGCAGGTTTAGGAATTATTTAGGACTTTTTGATTATGTAAAGCCCATGCTTGTAAACATTTATCAATGAAAGTCTTGTTTGTCATATTTTTAGGCTTTGCCTCTTATGGAAGATATCGAAGTGTTAGAGCTTAACAGCGAACTTCGTTCATTGTGGAACACCTTCGAACTTCTAAAGAGTTATAAGCGTCCTCGATTCCTTATTCCTCGAGATGACTCCGGCGTAATTGCGCCTGAAGTAATCAAAGACGTATTGTCTTATATTAAAGAGGAAGATAAAGAGGTTGACGCAAACGCCTCGTCTTCTGAAGACACTAATTGGTCTGAAGACGAAGGTGAAGCCCAAAATAAAAGATCTGAAGATCTTAGAAGCTGGGAAAGAAACCCCGAGCGGCTTCGAACTTGGGCCGAGCTTCAACAAGAGCAGAAGGATTTTAGAGCTTCGAAGGGGAGGAAGAGAGTTAAACGTAAAGTTCTTAGAACTTCTGAAGTTGGAACTAGTCGTTCCACCCCTAGCTCTCGGGACCAAAGAGGTCTCCGATTCCTTCTTGGTATAGATACCAATTTTTCATAGTGTAATCTGTAAACACATTTATTTCAATAATGAATGCCGATTTAAAATTGTCTCCATATTTACTAGCCCCTCTTTGGGTATAAGCAACTTCGAAATGTATTCAAAGATGGTTATAGGCAAAGAAAAAACTTCGGAGTACAATTTTTTGGGGGTTCGGAGCCCCTCTGTCATTTAAAGATCTTTTTAAATCTTATGAAATGTCTTCGACTTTTTGCAGTCAGAAGAATGGTAACTTAGTACCTTTGTTTTATGAAAGAAATCAATTGAGATAACTTTCAGGACACTTTAGTGTCTTAAAAAATTTGTCACTTTGGACTTATGTTAACAGACATTCGAAGCTCATGGCTCAAACGCTGTTTTGCTTTAGCCACCTTCGGCTTGTCTTTGCGATCTCTGACGAACCAATGGTTCGGAGTTTGCAATGGTCTCTTTGGACTCTTTTTACGGATGTCTACCAGCCAATGGCTTGGACTCCGTATAATTGTAGCCACCTTCGGCTATTTTTGCAGAAGTCTACCATCCAATGGCTTGGACTTCGCAGAATTTGGCCACCTTCGGCTCTTTTTTACGGAAGTCTGCAAGCTGCAGCTTGGACTCCGTAGATTTTGGCCACCTTCGGCTCTTTTTACGGAAGTCTACCAGCCAATGGCTTGGACTCCGTAGAATGTGGTTTTGGGCTCTTTTACGGATGCCTACAAGCCGTGGCCTGGGCTCCGGATTATGTCAGCCACCACACCGGAGGCTTCGACTTTATGGGTTCGAAGTCCAGAAATACAGCCCAGCTTAATGACACTTCCCTCTCGGTCGACCCCGCGGTTCCAGTGCGTCCACTCGGGAAGCTGGAAGTCTATGAGGGGAAGGCAACTATCAGGGTGTATGCTTTATTAATTTAGAGGTGATTACAAGAAAATTACAAGGAGCCTTTATGCGAAGTATCGCTTTAGGTGCTCCGCATGCCAAGTATGTGCTAACTCTTCACCTTCTAAATTAGCTAATTTAAATGAACCAGGGCGCCCTGAGCGGACAATTAGATATGGACCTTCCCATTTATTGCCTAACTTCCCTGGTGCTATAATGCTTCGTAGAACAAGATGACCCGGCCTTAACTCGCTGAGTTTAACCTTCGGGTCATACCAAGTCTTCGTCTGCTGATGATACTTTGATAAATTAGCTATAGCCCGAAGTCTTGTTTCTTCTGACAAATCTAACGAAGCTTGTCTTTCTTCTTCAATGTCCAGTTCGCTGCTGCGAAATGATCCCCCCTTGAGCTCCGTTGGAGTCATAGCTTCATCTCCGAATAGTAGTCTGAACGGAGTAAAACCTGTGGACCTTGTTTGCGTAGTCCGAATGGACCACAGAATCTTCGGAAGCTCTTCGGTCCACAGTCCCTTTGATAATCCTACTATTCTTCGATTTAGCCCTGATAAAATATTTCCATTGGCTCGCTCTACGGCTCCATTTGACTGAGGATGTCTCACTGCAGCAAAACATAGTTGAATGCCTAGGTCTTCGCAAAACTTCCTGAAGGGTTCTGCGTCGAACTGTGTTCCATTATCAACTGTGAGATATCTAGGTACTCCGAACCAGCAAATAATGTTCTTCCAGAAGAATTTTTGTACATTGTTCGAAGTGATAGCTGTTAAGGGTTCTGCTTCTACCCACTTAGAAAAATATTCAATAGCTACCACTGCGAACTTCAGATTTCCCTTTGCTAACGGAAAGGGACCAATTAGATCCATACCCCATCTGGCCATAGGCCATACCGGAGCAATGACTTGAAGAGCTGTTGGTGGGCGATGACTCCGTCGACCCATCCACTGGCATCCTTGACAAGTGCGGACCAAGCTCTCCGCATCAGCTGTTATTGTGGGCCAATAAAGCCCCTGGCGAAGTGTTTTTCCTGCCAGAGCTCTAGGGGCTAAATGACTTCCACAAAGGCCTTCGTGAATTTCTCGAAGAATTTCTTGGCCTTCGGCTTGAGATATACATCGGAGTAGAGGGGAACATACTCCGGCCTTGTATAATATATCGTTGATTAACTGATAGTTTCTTGCCCTGAGCTTTAATCTTGACAACTGGGGCTCTTCGGGCAAATTTGTTCCTCCTTGCAAGAGTTCTATGATCGAATCTTTCCAATCTGCACTAGGAATGCAAAGAATCTCCGCAGAGGCAATTTGTGGCACCGAAGGTATATTGAGCTCCTCATAGAAAGCTTCTTCAGGCACATCCACAGCTCCGGCTGCAGCCTTCGCTAAAATGTCCGCTTGCACGTTTTCAGCTCTTGGTATACTCCGAATGGAAATACCCTTGAAGTGTGCTTCGATTTTGCGGATTTCTTCTAAGTATTTTGCAAGCTGTGGATGCCGAACTTGAAAACTTTTGTCTACGTGCCCTGCTACTATCTGAGAATCTGTTTTTATAATTATCCTTGTAGCCCCTAGAGCACGTGCTTTCCGGAGTCCCAATAAAATCCCTTCGTACTCCGCTATATTATTGGTAGACTTAAAGTTGAGTCTTGCGGAGTACATTGCTCTTTGCCCTGACGGTGAAATCAACACTGCCCCAATGCCTGCTCCGGATGCTTGGAAAGCCCCATCGGAGTAAACAGTCCAAACTCCGTCACTTGATTTCTCCGGAGTCAAATTCGCAGGTGGAGTCCACTCTGCTACGAAGTCTGCTAGGACTTGGGATTTGATAGCTGTCCTTGCCAGGAAAGATATGCCGAAGGGTGCTAGCTCTACTGCCCACTTTCCAATCCTTCCAGTGGAATCTTTACTTCGGAGCATATCTCCTAAAGGATACGAAGTTGGTACAATTACATTGTGAGCCAAAAAATAATGTCTTAGCTTTCTCGAAGCCATTATCAGAGCATAAACGAACTTCTCAAGTTCGGAGTATCTTGTCTTCGCTCCTGATAATGCTTCGGATACAAAATAGACAGGATTTTGGACCAACTTCCCATTGAAATCCACTTCTCTGACAAGGACTGCGCTGACAGCTGAACCTGTAGCTGCAAGATACAGGAGTACGGTTTCGTCCGCAATAGGCACCGTAAGTGTAGCAAGATTGCTGAGATAATCTTTAATATCTTCGAAGCTTTTCTGACACTCCGGTGTCCATGCAAAATCTTCGGACCCTTTCAAAGCTTTAAATATTGGCAAGCTCCTCTCCGCAGACCTTGATAAAAACCTGCTAAGTGCGGCCAGACGTCCAGTCAGCTTTTGCACTTGCTTTAAATTCTCCGGAGGAGCCATCTTCTGCAGCGCAGTTATTTGAGTAGGGCTAGCTTCAATTCCCCTACTTGAAACTAAGTACCCTAACAACTTTCCAGCCTTAGCTCCGAATATACATTTTTCGGGGTTAAGACGGATCCCACATGCCCGAAGGCTATTGAACGTTTCTGCTAAGTCTAGGCTATGTTGGTGCTTTAAAGCACTCTTTATTACAATATCATCCATATAGGCCTCCACATTGCGACCTAATTGATGACCTAGAGCCTTAGCAACTAATCTTGAAAAAGTAGCCCCGGCATTTCTTAGGCCGAAAGGCATTCTTACATAGCAGAAGACTCCCGCAGGAGTTACAAAGCTTGTCTTGACTTCATCTTCGCGCTTCAACCATATTTGATGATAACCAGAATACGCGTCAAGGAAGCTTAGTAACTCCGAACCTGCAGTGGAGTCAACTAGCTGATCAATTCGGGGCATGGGGTAGGGGTCACGTGGGCACGCTTTATTCAGAGATGTGAAATCAATGCACATGCGCCACTTCCCGGAAGACTTCTTCCTGACGAAGACTGGGTTGGCTAACCATTCTGTGTGGGCCACTTCTCTGATAATCCCAGCCTTCAACAGTTTTTCAACTTCGTCTTTAGCTAGAGCAGCTCTCTCTGCGGACATCTTCCGGAGTCCTTGCCGAACAGGCCGGGCCTTCGGGTTTACAAGTAAACTGTGTTCAATAATATCCCGATCGACTCCGGTGATATCTTCGTCAGACCAAGCGAAGACATCCAAATTTTCTTCCACGACCTTTTCCAAGGAGGTTGCAACTTCAGGAGGTAAATCTTTACCAAATTGAAAAGTGTATTCTTTACCATCTTTAACAATGATCTTCGTTGCAATCTCTCCTTCGGGACTTGGCCTCGGAAACGACTTCTTCGAAGCTTCGGAGGAGGCTGAAAATTTCTTCATTATCTTGGACACTATTTACTTGCCTCGGATCAAGAGGAGGACCGTGACCATATTCTGCCCTCCGAGCCATGGCTTGATCTCCGAAGATTGTTAGGACTCCTGCTTGTGTGGGAATCTTCATGCACAAGTAGTTGTGATGCGCCACAGCTCCGAACTGATTCAACATGCCCCGTCCGAAGATGACATTATAAGCATACGGGGCATCTACCACATCAAAGATAACTTCTTCAGTTCGAGCTAATAAACCTTCTCCGAAGGTTACTTCCAAGCCTATCTGGCCAAGTGCATCAAGCGGAGGTCCTGCGAAGCCTTGCAAAGGACGAGCCGCTGGGAGGAGATGCTTCCTAGAAATGCATAACTGATCGAAGGCTTGCACAAAAATGATATCTGCCGAACTACCTCCGTCAATTAGCACCCTTCGGACTTCAGTCCCTGCAATATCAGCAGTGATAACCAATGGATCTGCATGCGGGAACTTAATACCAGCTGCATCCTCCGCAGAGAAAGATATCGGAACATGAGACCACTCCGGCATTGCAGCTGCAGATGACGAAGTCCCAATATGACCTACTTCCCGAACGTACTCTCTTCGCTGTCTCTTGGACATGCTTCCGAGGGTACCTCCTCCGGAGATAGGGAGAACTACTCTCTTTCCTCTATCTTGCCCTTCCTCTTGCTTCGGAGGTGGCATAACATTGGCCACCGGAGGGTGCCTTGCAGCATCAAAGTTTTCTATCCGCGCCACAGCCTGGACCGGGTCTGGGCGCGCTGCTGCTGGACTTCGGTCGGTACTGCCTCGACCCGAAGTTCTTTCCAAGTATTCTCCCCTTAGGGTAAGGATAGCCTTGCAAGTGTCAGTTGCATGGCTTCGATTTTCTCCATGAATACAGCAAAAAAGGGTCTGGCCCTTGCCAGCCGTTTTCCCTGGCGGCCTCCAGCCGCTGGACTTGTTCCCCGCAGACTGTGGAGCTCTTGGTGCAAACTTCTGTGGGGGTGCAATGTTCAAGACTTCAGAGCGAGGGTGCTTTTGCCCTCTTCTTCAATCATGTTGCACTTCGAAGACTGGTTCCTGCGGCTGTGCCGAAGTCTTCACCTCTGCTTTAACTTCTTGCAATACTGTCGAAGTAGCAGCAGTCCTCCGAAGCCAACCCTCTTCTGACCTCGCATACTCCTCGAAATATGACATCAGCTGTGACACTGTGGAGATGCTCTTCCGATGCAGTTTATCCAGAAGGCCTTGATGACTGACGTCTTCCCGAGCCGCATCAACCACTAAGGATGTGGACAGCCCCCGAATTTGCGACTTCGTATGAGCGAAGCGCTTGAAGTACTGCCTCAATGTTTCTCCGGGGAGCTGTTTCACTTGGAAAAGGCTTCCTGTTGACATAGGAGGCACGAAGGTGCCCTGAAAGTTACTTATAAACTTCCTCTTCAACTGTGACCACGAATTGATTGATCCTGGCTTTAAAGACCAGAACCATCTCAACGCCACTCCTTGAAGAGCTAACGGGAAGCACTTCGCCATAGTGTCTCTGACTCCGCCGCTAGCCTCGATCGCTAGGGCATAAGAACGCGCGAACTCTCCGGGATCTTCATCTCCGGCATACTTGCAGAGCTTCGAAGTTTTAAACTTTGGATCAAAGCGAACCTTCTGCAGCTCAGGATGCAACGGAGATTCATTGTCGTAAGAGGCGTTCTCCGGGGCTTCGGGATAACCAAGATCGTCGTCTTCGGGCACTTCGGGGATAGCTGGGGTGGCTTGAGAGCGAAGCCTGTTCGCAGCTTCTTGTCGCCACCTTGCTACCTCAGCTTGAAGGTTGGCCATTTGAGTGGCCATATCTCCAAGGCTGTCTTCATCTCCTCCGGAAGGACCTTCCGAGTCTTGAGAACTGGTATGATCAGTTCGAATCGGAATGGAGGGTGGGGGAGTGACTCCGGCCGGTCGAAGTATGGAAGGGGTTGGCGGAGAGGTTTCGTATCCTCGAGGGATAGAAGCCCCTTGCGGAGTTTGAGGTGGAGGGATAGTCGAAGACCCTCCGACTTCAACTGTGTCGAAGGGTATCTCTCCGGAGATCCTAGAGGACCTCCGATTGGGATTGCGAGGTGCGCTCCGCTTAGGAGGCATGATGTAAGAAGTTGGTAGAGAACGAAGTTTTTCGGACTAAGTTCCCCACGGACGGCGCCAACTGTTGGCGTAAAAGATTACGCTAACAGGTTTCTGTAGAAAAGAAACTAACAAACGAAGTGTTTGTGAAGCAAACTGTTCTAAGCCTCCGAAAGGATAATAGCTTAGAATAGTTCGTAAATGTGTATTGAATAACTTGTATTCGGTCCCTATTACAGGGTGAAATGGGGGGTATTTATAGGCCCAAACATTAAGGAAAAGACCTATTTACCCCTCTATTACAACCGACATTAAGGAAACTATTTGGTTTCCTTAATAGGGCTAAAATGGTAAAAGACTAATCTAATAGAAAAGAAGATAAGTCTTCCATCTTAGCTGGCAGAAAAAATCCTAAAGGGCTTTAGTTCGAAGACGTACTTCGAACCAATGCCTGTCTTCGTGCTTCGAACGGGGTTCTGGGCATCTTCGAAGATGATCTTCGGAGAATCTTCGAACTGGTTGACTGTCTTTATGCTGCTTTGGCAATAACCCCGAAGATGAGATATTTTCCCCCAACATAATCTAAACGAGCCTAGCCTATCGGAGCTGACAACGATGTATGGTCCTTCACATTTGTTGCCGAGCTTTTTCAGTGTGAGGATGCTTCGGATGACGAGGTGTCCCGGCTTCAACTTGTTCCGCTTGACCTTGGGGTCGTACCAGGCCTTCGTTTGGTTGTGATATTTAGAGAGATTGGCCATGGCCTGGAGTCTTGTTTCTTCAGATAAGTCAAGGGAGGTGTCGCGCCCTTGTTCGGCTTCATGCTCCATGGCTCGTAGGGAGCCAGCTCTAAGTTCCATCAGAGTCATTGCTTCATCTCCGAACAATAGCCTGAACGGGGTGAACACAAATGCCCTGGAGATTGTGGTTCGTATAGACCATAGGATTTGGGGCAACTCCTCGGTCCATAGCCCCTTGGCGAGGCCTATGATCCGTTGGTTGAGACTAGAGAGAATGTTCCTGTTCGCTCTTTCAACGGCTTCGTTAGACTATGGATGCTAGATGGCAGCAAAGCACAATTGCACCCCTAGATCTTGACAAAATACCTTGAAGGTTTCGGCGTCGAACTGGGTGTCGTTATCCAGTATGAGATTCTTGGGTACCCCGAACTAGCAAACAATGTTTTGCTAGAAGAACTTCTAGACGTTCTTCATGGTAATGGCAGTCAGTGGCTCGGCTTCCACCCATTTATAGAAATATTCAATGGTGACGACAGCGAACCAAAAGTTTCCCTTGATCCTTGGGAATGGGCCTATGAGGTCCATCCCCCATCAGGATAGGGGCCACACGGGGGTGATGATCTATAATGGGGTGGGGGGCTGGTGGCTTCGCCTTCCTATCCAATGGCACCCTTGGCAAGTACGCACGATATCTTCGGCATCGGTCATGATGGTGGGCCAATAGATACCCTGGCGCAAGGTCTTCTCTATGAGGGCTCGGGGCACCAGATGAGTAGCGCATAGAACTTCATGGATATCCCAGAGCACCTGCTGGCCTTTGGGGTGGGAGATACACCTTAGCAGCGGTGAGCATACACCGGACTTGTACAATGCTCCGTTGATGATCCTATAATGTTGTGCCCTATGCTGAAGTCTTCAGAGTTCAGGGCATGGAGGGAGGTCATCATTGCCCTTTAACAGCTTCAAGATCAGAGCTCGCCAATTGTCGGTGGTCGTGCAGAGGACCTCAGTGGGCTCCTAAGGCAATGCCGAGGTGTCTTCTATCGCCTGGACCGAGGCGCCTTCTACTGGCGACACCGAGGGTTTGGTTAACGCTTTGAAGAAATCCCCTGGGGTCAGGGCTTGGCCTCCGGCAGCTGCTTTGGTGAGGGCATCTGCTTGCTAGTTATCGCTACTCAGAATGCTTTGGACAGAAATCCCCTTGAATGCTACTTCAGTTTTGCGAACTGCTTCTAGGTACGCGGTGAGATCGGGGTGCCAGACTTGGAAGCACTTGTCCACATGCCCGACCACGACTTGAGAATCTATTTTTACAATCACCCTGGGAGCACCTAGTGTGTGGGCTTTCCGAAGGCCTAACAACACGCCTTCGCACTCCGCTATATTGTTTGTGGCTTTGAAATTCAGCTTCGTAGAGTACAGTGCCTGCTGCCCTGAAGAGGAGATGAGGGATGCACCATCGGAGAAGATGGTACATACTCCTTCACTTGCTTCGTCTTGAATGTGGCTTTTCGACGGTGTCCATTTTGCGATGAAGTCGGCGAGGATTTGAGACTTGACGGCTGTTCTGGCAATGAAGGTGATATCTAGGCATGAGGTGGGGATGATTATGTCGTGGGCTAGAAAGTAGTGTCGTAACTTGTGAGAGGCCATGACGAGGGTGTAGGCCACTTTTTCGAGCTTGGTGTATCTCGTCTTTTCTCTGGAGAGGGCTTTCGAAACGAAGTATACCGGTCATTGAGTTAACTTCCCATTGGCTTCCTCCTGTTGGATCAACGAGGCGCTTGCTGCGAATCCTGTGGCAGTGAGGTAGACGAAGAGGGTCTCGCCGCTGCGGGTGGTGGTGAGCGTGATCAGAATGGAGAGGTATTCTTTAATTTCATTGAAGCAGTGTTGGCACTCGGGAGTCCAAGCGAATTCCTCAGATCCTCGCAATTCCTTGTGTAGGACCGAAAGTAGCGACCAGAGGGGGGGTGAATGGGCACCTTAAAAATTCTTTCGAATCTATGGCCTGCTCCCAACACCCAACGCACCTCAAAAGACTAAGCAGCAAAGCTTGAACAGATCACCCAAGCCTAAAAGTATCTAGCCTAGAAACGACCGGTGTCAAAAACAGAGAGACACCAACACAGTGCTAATAGGCAGATAAACATGGCAGATCAAACTTCTTAGTAAAATAATCTAAGTGTACATGAAGAGAGATGAGAAGTTACTGTTCAAATTTGTCTCCTGTTCGAAACTTGGCGAAGCATGCTTCGCTGTGTCGAAGCCTGCTCCACAGTGCCGAAGCCTGCTTCGCAGTGTCGAAGCCTGCTTCGGAGTCCCTTGTCGAAGTCTAGCGAAGGTTGTCGTGGAAGTGCCGAAGGTTTGTGGAAACTAGCCTAGTTCGAGTGTGGCAGAATGCGAAGTATGCTTCGAAGCGAAGTATGAAAGTATCGAAGCCTGCTTCGAACTGTGTACTTCGAAGCCTAAACTTCGATCAGAAAACTTCGAACAAAGTTCACAGAAAAAGCAACCTTCGAAAGAGAAACGAAGCCAAACACACGGCAGTAAGACCAAATCGAAGCTTACACTCTACCTTCTAAGTTTAGCTAGGTCAAAGTAAGGCTACCGAAGTGGTAACCTTCGACCCTAGGACTAACTTCGAATGACAAGCTTCGAACCTACAAACTGAGACCTTCGGAAAAGACAGCAGCAGAAAAACCTCAGAGAACACACTCCGAGCGAAGTCTATCAGAGAGACATGCTTCGAAGCTAACTTCGAAGTCCGTCAAAGTATTGACTACGAAAATCTCGAGTCGGAGTACACCTTTGCAAGAACTGCCGAAGTATGCCAAGAGAATCAGAAACTAAGCACATAACATACTTCAAAGCAAGGTTCACAGTTCAAGTTCGGAGTCAAAAATTCATAGAAAAGCCTTCGAAGATGTCAGGTCGAAGCCTGCTTCACCGAGCTGAAGGACTTCGCACAAGACATGGGGCTTCGCCAGAAACAGCTAGAGAAAAGTCTAGGCTCTATCTACTCGATCAAAAGGCTATGCAGGGAAAAAGCAAAGCTAGAGTACTAGCGTACTGTTGCTACAGGGAGTAGATACTACTTGCTGCATGCAAGAACTAGTACTACTTCACCCGAAGAACAGAAGCAACAGAGAAGCAAAACGCTCAGGAACAAAATATTCGCACGCACAACGAAACTGCAGAGCTTCGCACGAAGTGCTGCACACCAAAACTGTAGGAACAAAATCATCTAGAACAGTGAGGAATCAAGATGAACTCAAAAAGACAGAAGCAGTATTTTTGGCGGCGCACACATGAACAGGAGAGAGAACGCAGGAAACAAAATGACCCAATCCTTGGTTAAAAAGTGATTTCTTGAAAGGGTGACCTAACCCTAGGGATTAGGGCCCTATTTATAGGCAGCCCAATAGCTAGGAATATTCCACCAGCCCCTTAGGGTTTTTTACAGACGCTGAAATAAAAGAAAAGACTAAACTGCTCTTAGGATATTTTTACAGACTCGACTGACTGACTGTGGGCCTAGGGACAAAATAGTAAACTCCTATTTATAGATGACTTATCCGGAAGCTAAGCTTTCGTAGCGACTATGGCTTCTCTTCTGGACAGTCCGATACAAGATCAGCGGTCGTCAGTTTTGCACTGAAACTGACAAAGCCTCCACCGACTTTGCACCAGGTACCCGGATTGGGCCGGCCCGATTCCGCAGCTCTCTCAGCCCGGCAATCACTCACCACCCGTGTACCTGAGTCAATCCTGGTCAACAACCCAGTGGGTCTTCTACTGCTCCTAGCCCATGTACCCAGATTGGGCCAGCCCGACTTCGCAGCTCTCTCAGCCCTATAGTCACTCGCTGCCCGTGTACCTGAGTCACACACGGCCCAGACGCAGTAGGTCTTCTTTCTCTTTTCAGTCCTCTTTGACTATCATTGACAATGACTCATCACATCTGGAGCCATGAGGCCCACACTATTCAGCATGGCTCCTCAATCTCCCCCTTGATGAGTGCATTGTCAACACTTCACTTCTTCAGCTCTTCAGTACCTACAAGCAACTGTGGAAACACGAAAACAAAACACAAGAAAACAGAGAAGAAGAAAATAAAGTAAAAGTTTAACCCTAATGACCGAAAGCCAAACAAAAGCAAGAAACAGTCATTATGGTTCACCAAAGGTAAAAACTCAAAACGAGTGCAATCTCAGAATCATCAACAAGGATATCAAAAGAGTACAAACGAGACAAAAACTCCGCCTGAAGAAAATACCAGAGAAAGCTAAAACTCCCCCTTGAACTCTTATCCCAGAATTTCTCCCCCTTGTTGACAACTGAACTCATCAAGCGAGACTAAATGCACTCCAAAGAGACACAGACTCCCCCTGAAATGCAACTCCCCCTCAAAATATGCAATGAATGTAACTGGGGTGCAGGTGGAGTGTAGAAAGCATGCTTCTCAGATATGATTGACTGCAATTTACAAAATCTAGCAGGTATAGCAACAGACATACTATCTAAGACACATGGCATGATCAGTGCAATAGATGATATCTAAAGAAAGTCATTAGCATGCATTTTTTTAATTTTTGCAAATAAAAGCATCACCACATTTTCCAGTTGACACGCAAGGTAAAGCATGAGATGCAGAAACTAACTGATATCTACCAAGATAAGCATTGTTGAAAACAAAGTGCTTCAGCAAACTTGTTATCTTTTCAATGTTCAGGCTTTTTCATTTTTGCCAAGGGTTATTTGCATGTCAAACCTTATGCTAACTGACCAAGTCAAGCCTATGCCAGAACTGGACCATCAGAAGTTTAAGACATTGGTCTTGGCATACACTACACTATCCTAGTTCATACCAAAGTGCTATGGTAAGCAGTCCAGAACACTGTAATGCGACAAAGCAAACCCACTTGGATCTTTTCAACTCAAGCATAAAAAGGCATGGAATTTTCATTCATTTTATATTATTTTTATAGCACATTTTCCATGTTAAAGCATAAAGATGTCCAAGTTGCATATCTGCATCTATTGTAAGGAACTAACTTACAAGGCATGTAACAGATAGTAAAAGCACTCAGCCTACCCAAGCTAGTTACCAGAAGTAATGGTGATCAGTTTTTTAAGTTTAAAGCGTAAAAACCATGCATATGACAGATATCAAACATATCAAGCAAACTGAAACAAGGCATGATCATTGACAAGTAATCAAAAGCATGTACCAGCTAGAATAAGTGAAGTAGTTCAATCATATAACAGAAGCAAGATCAAAAGTGTGATATGTGAATATGCAAGATATGAACACACACAAAAATACTCAAGAAAAGAGTAAATAAGAAAGAAAACTGACGCAAAATATCCTAGAAAGGATACACAACACCCAAATCCCCTCGTAAACGCTCAAAAGTAGACTGATCTAGGGGTTTGGTGAAAATGTCAGCCAACTGATGATGGGTATCAACATGAACAAGGTCATTGACACCTTTCTCATATTGATCCCGCAGAAAGTGAAAGCGCACATCAATGTGTTTGGTTTCTGAATGAAGACAAGGGTTTTTCCCTACACTAATTGCACTGGTGCTGTCGCAAAACAAAGGAACTCTGGTAGGAAAGAACAACCCAAAAACTCGTAATGTGGAAATCATCCAAACTAACTATGAGCAGCAGCTAGCAGCAGCTACATACTCAACCTCCAGATTGCTTTCGAGAAGACCAACTCCAGATTGCTTTCGAGAAGACCAAGAGACAAGGGAAGAACCAAGAAACTGGCAAGTACCAGAAGTCAACTTGCGATCCAACTGGCACCCACCAAAGTCAGCGTCCGAAAAGCCAGATAAATCAAGAGATGATGATGCTGAATAGTAAAGACCGAGATCGGGCGCATAAGTGAGATACCTGAAGATGCGCTTTACAGCCTGCCGATGAGACGCGCGTGGTGAAGACTAGAAACGTGCGCAAAGTCCCACGACGAATTGTATGTCCGGTCTTGTCGCCGTCAAGTACAGCAGCGAACCGATCATCCCTCAAAACTCTCTCTCATTGACCTTGACGCCGCTCGCATCCTTGTCCAGTCCTCCAGATGTGCCCATTGGGGTCATCTGCGGCTTCAACCCCCCACCAAAGTCAAATTTTTTCAATATGTCACGAGTGTACTTACCTTGGTGGATGAAGGTGTCGTCCTTGGTCTGCTTGATCTGGAGCCCTAAGAAGTACTTGAGCTCACCCATGAGGCTCATCTCAAACTCACCATGCATCTGCTCAGAAAACTTGGACACAAGAGAATCAGTAGTACCACCAAAGATAATATCGTCAACGTAAATCTGAGCAACTAAGAAGTCAGAAGCAACTCTGAGCAAAAAGAGAGTCTTGTCCACATAACCCATCTCAAAGCCCTTCCCCAACAAAAATTGCTTTAATCGGTCATACCAAGCCCTGGGGGCTTGCTTCAACCCGTATAAAGCTTTTTGCAACTTGAAAACATGTCGAGGAAACTTAGGGTTCTCAAAACCGGGGGGCTGCCTAACATAAACTTCGTCCTCTATGAACCCGTTCAGAAAAGAACTCTTAACGTCCATTTGAAAATGCTTAAAACCCTTCGAAGCGGCAAAAGCTAAGAGAATGCGAATGGACTCAAGACGGGCAACAGGAGCGAAAGTTTCTTCAAAGTCAATACCTTCCTTCTAGCAAAAACCCTGGGCAACTAGTCGAGCTTTGTTGCGCACCACAACCCCATCCTCACCTTGTTTGTTCTCGAACACCCACTTGGTGCCTATGGGATTGCATCCTGGTGGCGGCTCAACTAGTGTCCATACCCGATTATGGACAAAATTTTCAAGCTCTTCTTGCATAGCATTAATCATATTAGAATCAGAAAGAGCATGAGAAACATCTCTGGTCTCAAAAGATGCAACAAAAGAAGATTCAGCAAACACAGCAAGAGAGGTACCAGATGAACGCAAAGTTCTCTCAGTCAAATCACCGTTGATGAGCTCTAAGGGGTGATCACGTTGAACTGCTCGGGATCCCTGGTGATCTGAAGTCACCTCACCGGAGTAAGCAGCTGGCACCTCTGGACTCGACTAAGGGGGCTCGATCGAAGTGGAAGAAGTGATCAAAGGTCCGCCCTCGTCCTTAGTCGAAGTCTCAGAAGGTGTGGGCTCTGCAGGAGGTGCAGAAGGCCCACCCTCATCAGCAGCTGGAGTATCCTCATCTTCCTTGAAGATGGACTCTCCGAGCTCATCATCCCCAAAAAGCTCAAAAGGAGGAGTCAAAGAAGGCAAAGATTCATCAAAAGACACCTCACTAGTCTCGACAAGCTGCTGGTAGTCGAGGTTCCAAACACGGAAACCTCGAGAATGCAATGCATAACCAAGGAAGACTCCATCACAGCAACGAGACCCAAACTTGTCCAAGTGCCCTCCATTCTTGAGCACAAAGCACTTGCAGCCAAATGCTCGCAAGTGGCTCACCTTGGGCTGTCTGCCAAACCGCAATTCATATGAAGTCTTACCTAGGTAAGCTCTAAGAAAAATGTGGTTGGCCAGATAGCGAGCCGTGTTCATGGCTTCAGCCCAAAAATCCCTAGGAGTCCTGTGCTCATCGAGCATCATCCTGGCCATCTCGACTAGCGTTCGGTTCTTTCGTTCCACAACGCCGTTCTGTGGGGGATTATAAGGAGCAGAAAACTGATGGTCAAGACCCTGATTACTACAGAAATTGACGAACTGAGAGTTCTTGAACTCAGAGACATTGTCGGAGCGAATTGCTCGCATCAGACCATTGTTCTCATTCTTCAGCTTCAAAATCAGGTCATGAACAAACTGAAAAGTTTCATCCTTAGACTCCAAAAAGAAAACCAACGAGAATCGAGAAAAATCGTCAACAATGACAAGCGCGTACCACTTCCCATCGACTAAGCGTACCCAAGCTGGACCGACAGTGTCCAAATGTAATAGCTCGCCCGGATACGAAGTCATCACCTGAGTCACAGGTGAGTGAGAAGCGGCAACCATTTTCCCATGACGACAGTAATGGCAAACTATATCCTTCTCCATCTTAAGCTTGGGCAATCCTCGGATGAGGTCCATAGAGCTCAACCTGGCTAGCAGATCAAAACTCAAATGACCTAACCTCCTATGCCACTTCCAGAGCTCAGAGGAGGATCCAGCAATCAAACAGCGAGAAGGGCCAAAAGTACTAGAGAAGTCAATTCGAAAAACTTTACCGAATGGTAAGATCTGGCAAATCAAAGACCCTCTAGAATCAAACACAGAAGAATTGCCCTTCTTAAAACGCACCTCCAAACCATCCTCAAGAAGTTGCGAAATAGAAATCAAATTAAAGTTCAAATTTTTAACCAAAGCAACATTCTTCAAAGTCTGAAATGTGAATTGAGCCGATCCCACTTACCTTCCCTTGACCACTGTTCTCGAATGTGATGTACTCTTTGGAGCTCGGGGGAGTGAGACTGAAGAACCATCTGCGATGTCCCGTCATGTGGCAAGAGCATCTTGAGTCCATGATCCAAACATCCTCTAGTACCCGATCCTGCACAATCAGTGGTTGTAAGGGGGAGCAAATGGTCCGGCACCAGATTTAGCAAAACAGCTAAACCAGTGTCGAGCCATCTGCTCAAAAGACAGAAAGCAGAAATCAGAAGAGTTTGGACCAAAACGCGGCTCAAAGCGCGGTCCTTGGTTCTGCCTAAAGCCTTGGCCATGAGATCCAGGACCATAGCCAAAATGGCCTGGAGCTCTGCCGGAACGGACACCACCATCTGGAGCACGGGCATGAAAGCCGTCTCCTCTACCACCACCTACTCGACGCGGCCTGGCCTCCAGCCTCTCCCCGCGTCGAGGAACACGTAGTCTACCACCCTGCTGGTAGAACTGCTCCTGACCACCACGAGCTCTCTCTGCTCTGTCAACCCGCTTCCTCCTGAAGCAAAATTCTGCAAGATGCCCGTCTCTCTGACAGTATTCACAATGATAGGTGGGCTTCTTGGGATGTGGTTGAGGCTTGGGGTTCTTGGGCTTAGTGTTGTTTGGTGTAGTCTTCTTGGGTTGAGAGGGTCCTGGGAGAGAGTCAAGAGAAGTGTGGAGGTGTTTGGGCTTTGGAACATAGATGGGCTTCTTGGGTGGAGCTTTGGGTTGTTCATGAATCACTCCATCCTTGGGCTCACAAGCCTGGGAAGACTCAGTGGAGTGAGTCTTGGGGTATCTCTTCTCAGGAGTCATTTTACTCCACTCCACTGCCCGGCTAATAGCACTCTCAAAGTCAGCCTTGGTGTAGGTGTAACCTACCCCAATCCAATCCTGCCTCTTAAACTGCTGGATCATCATGCCGAGATGTGGCTCTCTGGCACTGATCCAACTCAAGATAGAACGAAGGTAAAAGTTCTCATTCTGGGAATCAGCTAGCTCCTCTCTCAAGGAAGCTAGAACCTCCACCTTAGACAAGCAGGTCTCACACTCGCTATCTATCTGGACAGACTTCTTGGCTTTCAGCTTGATCAATTCCATTCTAAGAGACAAATAGTTCTCACATACAGTGGGTGCAACTGACAGTGTCTCAAGCTCTAGCCTAGTCTGTGCTAGCTCAGCTCTCACTCTCTCCAAATCACCCAAATGCTCATCGCCCATGGCTTTCAGCTCAGCTAAATTAGCTAGATGAGATGGGCAATCAGCACAGGGCACGACAATAGTGGCTTGAGCATATTTTAGCTCCAGCTGAGCGCTTTCAAGCTCAGTGGCCAAAGCGTCCCTCTCATCAACCATTTCTGTGTACCTGGACTTCATAGTCGACAGGTCACAGAGAAGCACCTCACACTTTGGGCACTCACTGCTATCACCCAAGCAAGGGGAAGAAGAGACTCTCAATTCTGCCGTTGGCCACGGCAAGCTCACTCTCCAATTCATCTATCCTCTTCTTAGCCCCTCTAAGCAGTTTTTCCCGATATTTTAACTCCTGACGATTTCTTTCAAGTAAATCAACGATTTCACGTTCATAAGATGATACCTTTTCGTTGTTGTTGTCGGAGTCATCGGAGGAGCCCTTCTCTTCCTTATCCCCAAGAGCCATTGAGTAGAAGCTCTTGCGGGATCTTTGGCGCTGATGTGAGCGGCTCTTCGGTCTATCCCCGAAGGCCATGAAGCAAAGGCCCGCTAGATTGTCCTTGTCCTTCCCATTCCTGATGATGATCTCCTCATCGCTTGAGCTCGATGAAGAGGAAGAAGACGTGGACCACTTGGAGTAGCTCTTCTCCATCTCAGTGAAGAAGGCCTTGTCGCGCTACTTGTTCTCTCGCCGATAGTCCTTTAGGGCCTTTCTGAAGAATGTGGTCTTTGGCTTGCCCTTATTGAAGGAGGAGCTGTCGTACTTGCCGAAGTCGTGGAAGCCACCACCGGTGCCCTTCTTGTGGCCATTGTGCTTGGGGCAGTCGGCGATGAAGTGTCCTGGGTCACCACACTCAAAGCACCCGGATTTTGTGTCGTGTCTTTTGAACATCCTTTTGTCATAAACACGACGCACCCGGTTGTTAAAAATACACAGGTCATCATCTCCCAAAGACTCAAGATGGTCCTCAGTAATAGACATCAAAGAGAACCCATCACAACTCACAGAAGAAGGATCAACAGAAGGTGTAGCAAGGGCCAGAGACTTTGATCCAGAGCTAGTGAGATTTGATCTCAACTAGGTATCAACCTCGGTGGCCTTTAGCTTGCTAAACAACTCAGAAATGGTCAAGGTATCATAAGATGTGCTCTCAATGATAGAAGATACCTTGATCTCCCAGATCTTAGGGTCCAAGGTATGGAGAACCTTGAGCGCCTGCTCATGATCTGAGACTAACTGCACACCCTCAGCCTTGTTGTCCCGAAGCTTGTTTATGATCGATTGAAAATGACCAAACAACGCTTCAACAGATTCACCCGGCTTTTGTGTGAAGTTCTCATATTCACGCCGGTAGGTCTGATAGAGTCGAGCCTTGACCTGAGCTGTCCCCTCATGGTGTGCCTGAAGGATAGCCCAGATCTCTCTCGCAGTGGAGAGATGGCTCACACGCTCAAACTTGGTGGGACCTAAACCAGAAAACAAGATGTTCACAGCTTTGCTATTGTTCACATGTTGAGCGATGATACTAGGAGTATCACGCTCAGCAACTGGCAATATGACAAACGTAGCGTGAACGCAAATGTCCCATATGTCCGAGATTTGGCTCATGAGATAGGCTCGCATGCGAGTCTTGCAATAGTTATAGCCATAAGCTTCCAAGGACGAGACCTTGCTAGGTGAAGTCATGATCACTACTGGGGTTTAGAACCAGTTAAGGTATGGAAAAACCCTAACTAGGCTCTAATACCACTTGTAGGACCGAAAGTAGCGACCAGAGGGGGGTGAATGGGCGCCTTAAAAATTCTTTCGAATCTATGGCCTGCTCCCAACACCCAACGCACCTCAAAAGACTAAGCAGCAAAGCTTGAACAGATCACCCAAGCCTAAAAGTATCTAGCCTAGAAATGACCGGTGTCAAAAACAGAGAGACACCAACACAGTGCTAATAGGCAGATAAACATGGCAGATCAATCTTCTTAGTAAAATAATCTAAGTGTACATGGAGATGAGAAGTTACTGTTCAAATTTGTCTCTTGTTCGAAACTTGGTGAAGCCTGCTTCGCTGTGTCGAAGCCTGCTTCGGAGTCCCTTGTCGAAGTCTAGTGAAGGTGTCGTGGAAGTGCCGAAGGTTTGTGGAAACTAGCCTAGTTCGAGTGTGGCAGAATGCGAAGTATGCTTCGAAGCGAAGTATGAAAGTATCGAAGCCTTCTTCGAACTGTGTACTTCGAAGCCTAAACTTCGATCAGAAAACATCGAACAAAGTTCACAGAAAAAGCAACCTTCGAAAGAGAAGTGAAGCCAAACACACGACAGTAAGACCAAATCGAAGCCTACACTCTACCTTCTAAGTTTAGCTAGGTCAAAGTAAGGCTACCGAAGTGGTAACCTTCGACCCAAGGACTAACTTCGAATGACAAGCTTCGAACCTACAAACTGAGACCTTCGGAAAAGACATGGGGCTTCGCCAGAAACAGTTAGAGAAAAGGCTAGGCTCTGTCTACTCGATCAAAAAGGCTATGCAGGGAAAAAGCAAAGCTAGAGTACTAGTGTACTGTTGCTACAGGGAGTAGGTACTACTTGATGCATGCAAGAACTAGTACTACTTCACCCGAAGAACAGAAGCAACAGAGAAGCAAAACGCTCAGGAACAAAATATTCGCACGCACAACGAAACTGCAGAGCTTCGCACGAAGTGCTGCACACCAAAACTGCAGGAACAAAATCTTCCATAACAGTGAGGAATCAAGAAGAAATCAAAAAGACAGAAGCAGTATTTCTGGCAGCGCACACATGAACAGGAGAGAGAACGCAGGAAACAAAATGACCCAATCCTTGGTTAAAAAAGTGATTTCTTGAAAGGGTGACCTAACCCTAGGGATTGGGGCCCTATTTATAGGCAGCCTAATAGCTAGGAATATTCCACCAGCCCCTTAGGGTTTTTTACAGACGCTGAAATAAAAGAAAAGACTAAACTACCCTTAGGATATTTTTATAGACTCGACTGACTGACTGTGGGCCTAGGGACAAAATAGTAAACTCCTATTTACAGATGACTTATCCAGAAGCTAAGCTTTCATAGTGACTATGGCTTGTCTTCTAGAGAGTCCGATACAAGATCAGCGGTCGTCAGTTTTGCATCGAAACTGACAAAGCCTCCACCGACTTTGCACCAGGTACCCGGATTGGGCCGGCCCGATTCAGCAGCTCTCTCAGCCCGGCAACACTCACCGCCCGTGTACTTGAGTCAATCCTGGTCAATAGCCCAGTGGTTCTTCTGCTGCTTCTAGCCCATGTACCCGGATTGGGCCAGCCAGACTTCGCAGCTCTCTCAGCTAGACAGTCACTCGCTGCCCGTGTACCTGAGTCACACGCGGCCCAGACGCGGCAGGTCTTCTTTCTCTTTTCAGTCCTCTTTGACTATCATTGACAATGACTAATCACATCTGGAGCCATGAGGCCCACGCTATTCAGCATGGCTCCTCACCTTGAAGATTAGCAAGCTTCACTCCGCTGACCTAGCCAGGAAGCGGCTGAGAGCTGCGAGGCGTCCGGCCAACTTCTGAGCCTGCTTTAGGTTCACCGGAGGGGTCATGTTCTGAAGAGCGCTGACCTAGGTAGGGCTTGCCTTAATGCCCCAACTCAAGACCAAGTACCCTAACAGCTTTTCTGCGCGGCCCCCGAAGATAAATTTGTCCGGGTTTAAGCGGATCCCACAGGCTCGGAGGCTACCGAATGTTTCTGCTATATCTAGGCTATGCTGGTGCTTATTCACACTCTTGATTATAATATCATCCATATAGGCCTCGATGTTGCGGCCTATTTTATGGCCTAGAGCCTTTGCGATTAGCCTATAAAATGTATCCCTTGCATTCCTCAGACCGAAGGGCATTCTTACATAACAGAATACTCCAGAGGGAGTGACAAGGCTGGACTTAGCCTAATCTTCTTGCTTCAACCAGATTTGGTGATACCCAGAGTATGCGTCCAGGAATCTGAGGAGCTCCGAGCCGGCAGTGGAATCGATCAGCTGGTCGATGCGACGCATGGGGTAGGGATCACAGGGGCAAGCTTTATTCAAAGAGGTGAAACCGATACACATGCGTCATTTGCCGGAATTTTTCTTTTGAACAAAAACGGGGTTTGACAGCCATTTCATGTGGCTAATTTCCCAGATGACTTCGGCTCAGAGCAGTTTCTCGTCTTTAGCTTTGGCGAGGTCGGCTCTTTCAGAGGATAGCTTGTGGAGCCCATAGCGGATCAGGCGTGTCTTTGGGTTGACTGAGAGGGAGTGCTCGATGATGTTGCGTTAAACCCTCGGTATTTCTTTGTCCGACCACGCGAAGATGTCCAGGATGTCCCGGACGACTTCTTCCACCCTAGCCAGGATCTCGGGCTCCAACTCCCACCGAATTGGATGGGGTACTCCTGGCCATCTTTGACGAGGATCTTGGTGACCACCTCTCCCTCAAGATTTGGCTTGGCGCCCGTCCCTTTGAGGGGCCCGGTGTGGAGCGAGTGGTCTTCGATACAGTATGGGCTTTCGTAGACGCTGTGGACCTGCATTGGTTCTAGCGGGGTGGAGTGGTCATACTCAACCCGGCGGGCCGCGGCTTGATCACCAAGGATGGATAGGACCCCTCCTGGAGTCAGCATCTTTAGGCATAGGTAGTTGTGGTGCGCGACGGCTCCGAAATAGTTGAGCATGCCCCTACAGAAGATGGCCACTACAAGAAAACATAAAGTTTTCGTCGGCTATTTTATCTTCCGTCGGCATTTTGAAAAGCCGACGGAAGTTAAATAACTTCCGTCGGCCTAGAGGAGCCGACGGAAGTTAAGCTAACTTTCGTCGGCTTTTCACAGTGGCCGACGGAAGATAGAGGCATTTTTTCCCGTCCAGAATAAATCCCCTAACTTCCGTCGGCCAGAATTAAAGCCGACGCAAGTTAAAATTAACTTTTGTCGGCTTTAGATGTGGCCGACGGAAGTTACGTTTCCAGCCACGCGCTTTTTTTCCTAGCCCCCGCACCTTCTTTTTAACCCTAGGTTTTCCCCTTCCCGTCGCTTCTCCTCTTCCCCGCCGCAGACTCCGCGCGACTACGCCCGCCGCCTCCGCCCGCCTCCCCAGCCTCCCGCCGCCTCCGCCGCCTCGCTCGCGCAATGGTGTCCGCGGCGCCGGCGCTGGCGCCCATGGCCGCTGTATCCCACGTCATCTTCGACATGGACGGCCTCCTGCTCGGTCTCTCACTCCTCCCCTAATTACAGCTTCCTCCCTCGTGTGCCTCACCTTGCTTCCCGCCCCTGTTTCTTGGTTTCTCTGGCTCCCAGATTGTTTGTGCGTTTGGTTTCTCTGGCTCCTAGATTTCCCCCGCGGAGTTGTACTGATGGCGCCGCGTGCTTGCTGCTGCAGACACGGAGGGGTTCTACACGGAGGAGCGCGAGAGCATGCTCCAGGAGCTCTTCCCCTCCTGCGCCGTTATGCCTGGTTAGGGTTTACCCCTCCCCTCTACTTTGTCCCTACTTTGTGTATGTTTGCTTTGTGAAGCTTGACAAGAGCTACATTTCTAGTTTAACATGGCTTGATTGGTTGACTTCAGGGGAGTTGCATATAGTTGATATTTGGTTAGGTTAATAGGTTGGAACAAGTTTCACTACATAGAAATCAGTTGCATTGCTTAGTTTGTTTTTTAATGTCTTCGGTATCTTTCTTCAAAATGAAACAGGAAATAAAACAATTTCACCTCACAAGCAACATAACGAAATCAGTTGAATCTGTTTGTTGTTGCCTCCAGCAATGGAGGGTAGCAGGCTAGCACCAATGGAAATGGAGGGAAATTGAGGTGGAATTTTATTGAGTTTGTTTTTGTTGTCACCAGTTTGTAGCAGTGTGGGTAGACTTGGGAACTATCTATAGTGTTATGTATTTTACTGATTCCTTTGTTTGTATACGCTTGTTTGATGGCCAGTGTTCTTACAGCATTTCAAGTTATGGACTTGTTATAGTCGACCATCTGTTGTTGACGGCTTTAGATTTAGTTCTCAAAGCTTGAAACTTTTGCATGCCAAAGCTGAAAAGATGGAAAGGTTGAACAACTAAGTAACTTACCCAAAGGTACTAAAGCAAGAACATCAATATTCTGATTCGATCTTTGCAGTGAATGTGCACTGACTGTTGAGGAGTGTAAAATCATGAGTTATCCCTTGGTAGATGTCTAACAATAAATTGTTATGAACTAAACTTTTTTATTTTTGTATTTGGACGGTCAGTTTCATTTAATTGTAGGATCTTTCATTTAATTGTCTGGTTGCTTTGCCTTTGCAGCCCTCTGGAGGCATGATGCTGAAATTATGTGGGTTTTGATGGGTGCTGTTGTAAACACTCTGCTGTCATCAGTGATTAATATTAGGTAGGGCATGCCGGCTACAGCCAAACTGAATTGGAAGTCGGTTTACAATTTTCTAGTTCTATTGTTTACCAATATGGATTTTATATTTCATTGATTAGGCAAAATGTAACAAGTCAGTCACTTTATGTGTTTTGTGTGGAGTTGTAGATCATGTAATGATGTTACAACTTTATATATCTACAAATTTTCTTTTTTGTGGATTTTTTAGTTAACTTCCATCGGCCAATATTAGCCGACGGAAGTTATTGGCCCGTCGACAGAAAAAAGAAAAAACAAAAAAAAATAATTTTCGTCGGCTAGGATTTGGCCGACGAAAGTTACCGATTTTCTGGTAACTTCCGTCGGCTAGGTTTGGCCGACGGAAGTTAGCTAACTTCCGTCGGCGGCTGACGGAAGTTAGCTAATTTCCGTCTACCCGCTTCTGTCGGCCAAATGCCGACGGAAGTTAGCCTTTTGCCGACGGAAGTTAGCTTCTTCCGTCGGGAAAGGGCTAACTTCCGTCGGCTTTGGCCGACAGAAGTTTTCTGGATTGTTGTAGTGGGCATTGTAGGAATAGGGGGCATCAACGATGTCGAATATGACCTCCTCGGAACTCGAGAGGGGACCCTCTCCAAAGGTCACCTCGAGGTCTATTTGGCCAAGGGCGTGAGGGGTGGCCCTACAAACCCTTGGAGTGGCTGGGTGGTAGGGAGCAGGTGCTTCCTAGAGATGTAGAGCTGATCAAAGGCCTACACAAAGATGATGTCAGTGGAACTACCTCTATCGACAAGAATTCGACACACCTCAATGCTAGCCATGTTAGCTGTGATAACGAGGGAATCGACATGCGGGAACTTCACGCCGGTAGCATCGCTGGTGGTGAAGGAGATGGGTACGTGGGACCACTCGAGCAAAGTGGTAGAGGCAGAAGTACCGATGTGCCCAACTTCTCGAACGTACTCCCTTCACTGCCGCTTTGACATGTTGCCCATGGCCCCTCCTCCGGATATGGGTAGCACCACGCGCTTCACTCGATCTAACCCATCTTCAAGCTTCAGAGCCGAAAATTTGCTGGACTCCGAGAAGTGCCTCAAAGCCCCTAGTTCGTCATTCCACCCCACCACTTGGATAGATTCGGGGCGGTGGACGGAAGGCGCCTTGTCAAAGGACCCCCACTCGGATATTCGCTCGAGGTAGTCATTCCGGAGGACGAGGATTGTGTAGTAGGAGTCGGTGTCGTGGCTCCGGTTCTCGCCGTGGATGCTGCAATGAAAGACTGCGCTCCCGGTCGAGGAGGTCTTCGCTGATGGCTTCGGGCAAGAGGAGTGGCCCCTCCTAGGGCGTGTTTGAACATTGCGGGCTTCGGTGATGGAGAGGCAATGCTTAGCACTTCCCCTCTAAAATGCTTCCACCCTCGCCTTGTCTCGCGATGACAAGGATCTGCTGGTACAGGGGCAGGGCAAAATGATGGCTCATAAATTTTGACATCCAGAGCCCGAACTAGGGAAATCATCACCTGCCACTGCAGCTGCCCCTCCTCATATCTAGTGTACTCTTCAAAGTATGTCATAAGCTGAAGTTTGTTGAGGAGGCCGGGGTTGGTGACGCCTTCGCGAGCAACGTCGACGATGGAGGAGGTCACAACCCTTTGATATGGGCCTTAGTATTGGTGAAGCGCTATGAGTATTGCCGCAGTGTTTCACCATGCTACTACTTCACCTGGAAGAGGCTCCCCATGGACAATGGAGGCCATGAAAGTCCCCTGAAAATTGTTGACAAATTTTTTTCTTCAATTGGTCCCACGACCTGATGGACCCTGGTCTCAACGACCAGAACCAATGAAGGGCAATGCCTTCGAGAGCCAGGGGAAAACATTATTCCATCGTGTTCCGATCTCCCTACCAGGCTTCTATCGCCAGGGCGTAGGAGCGAGAAAATTATCCAGGGTCGGATTCCCTGGAATATTATTGGAGCTTTGTCGTGCGGAACTTTGAGTCAAACCGCACCCTCCGCAGGTCAGGTGCAGTGGGGATTCCTCGTCAAAGGACGTGTTCTCCTCCTACCTCCAGTCTTCCTTGTCTTTGTCATCACTTAGCGTGACGGCCTCGACCCTCGTCACATGTGGGGGCTCCAGGAGTTAGACCGCGGCCACCTGCCGCCATTGCGCTAGCTCGGCTCTCACCCGAGCATTTTCAATGGCCAACGCATCGGCCTGGCTCCCGCTGCATCTAGAGTTCTTCTCCGGGTCTTGCAAATGAACAAAGTTGGTCCGGAGGACCGTGGTTGGGCGGTCACCCGGGGGGTGGAGCCCGGCGAGCCCCTCCTCGGCAGCTGCCGGGTTTCCCGCCAATGGTCCCACCGAGTCAGAAAGGTCTCGGGCCCCTAGCACCACCATCGGCACCCGGTCCGGAGCTACACCTAGAACTATATTGGGGCTAACGGGGGTGGCTCCCTGCCTTGAGGTCCGAGCAGACCTTTGGAGGTGGGCTGTGTTGGAGCCCTTCTTCGACGACATGCTTCTTTCTTGGATCTAGAGTGGAGAGGACGTTAGCTTCTATAACTAAGTCTCCCACGGATGGCGCCAACTGTTGGCGTAAAAGATTATGCCGACAGGTTTCTAGGGAATTAGATTGAGGTGGAAGGCTTAGCCCAAAAGCTATATTCTCGGATCTCGAGTTATGTATCTGTACAACACAGGGGAGGAGGGTATTTATAGTGGAGCCCTAGACCGAGCAAATACCCTCTAACCTCTCAGACATACATGCGTCGTACAATCTGCCATACCCCTAACTGCCAGGAGTACAATCCTAATGGCTCTACCAGTCATTTAGTGACATGGCTATAGTGCTAGGCGTGACGGTGTGTACGTGTAGTCCAACCGCACACCTAACTAGACTAGACCGATACCAACCGTCTGTCACGCCTTCTAGGACTATAGCGTGTCAGAGATGATGTACTCTGGTTTTGGCGGATGACATCTCCCACCAATAGACTCCGTACATCCTCTTCAGAGCATTGGTGCAGCCACTTTTGGAGTCGCCTTCGGTGGTCTCCGGCCTCTGGAAGCCTCGCTTTGGACCTCCAAGTAGGAGGCCAAAGGACTTAGGGTAGCGGGTTCTCGGCCTGGGACGGACGTTGCCCCGGTCCTCACTTGGGCCTCGAAGCCCTAGTCTTCTTAGAGCCGGCTTCAGCCTCGGGCTTCACCAGAATCTCCTATGCCCATCGTCGTACCACTCTTCGGCCCACGGAGCCACCTCTCGGGACCTCTGCTTTAGTCATTAATACTCCCTAGGTACAACCGGGGTTATCTCCCCCAACAGGCGCGAAGCCAAGGTCCTAGTCAAAGGGATGCATGGGGGAACATTTGAAAGGGATTCGGCAGGTCTCGGTGTTTACAAAGACAATCGGGTCGGTGTTACCGAGTGGACCCAAGAAGAAACTATATTGATGGGTGACGATCAGTATGAAGACCTAGTTCTGAAGAGCCTACATGTAAGAAAATGGTTTAAAAAGGGATGAAAACCACGAAGAAAAGTGAGAAGGGCCAAACAGATAATGAATCAAAGGCTTTCAGTGTGGTGTGATAAAGAAGGAAGAGGCGAGACGGTGATGATCAAAAAGCACTAGAAGTCAATGATGATGGTTAAAAGTCATAGAAGTGGTGAGCGAAAAGTGTGGAAGGAAGAATACGAAAGATGAATATTTATTGACTAGGGTGATTATTCGGCTACCCCATCAGACCAATCGTGAGAGGTGAAGGAGAAGAGTTTTTCGACTGATGGTAATGAATGTGAGATGACCGTGTGAAAAGACTTGGTGGTGTAAGGTAATTATGACTGATAGTTTCGAAGCATCACATGCCTCTTAACGCCTCAAAACTACGGGGGCATGTTGAGGAACCTAGTGAGGGTCGTCACTATGGTCCAAGGTTATGATGAGTGATTGATGGGGTGTTTGTCATGAGTTTGTGTATGGATGTTTTGATATGTGTTGTGTGTCTGTGTTTGTCTCGTGTGTGAAGGCTCGAGTTACTTGTCAACTGTCGATGGCAAGGGATAAAGGTTAGACGGGGAATCTAATGCCAGATGGTCGAGGGTGTCAGTCGAAGTTGAGAGTGGACTCAGATGTAAGCATGGAGATCAAGAAGGACGTGAGATGGAGGTTGATCAAGACGAAGTGTCGATCAAGTCAGCGAAAGGGGAGCTAGTTCAAGTGACAAGGCGGCTCGAGGGATCGAGAGTGGGAGAGACTTGCTGGCAGTCGAGTTCGTGGACTGACGACGGTCATCGACGATCGGGAAGGCTTTGTCGGTTTTTGCTAAAAACCATCTAATCACTAAATGTTTTTAAATTCAATAAATAGGAGTTTAGTTTTATTTGAGTATTTCAGTATAATAGTGTAAACTTTTGTTATATTTTTAGAATTGTCATATTCTGAAAATATATTAAAAGGTTGAGTCTAGTTATGTTTTTTTGAGTAAAATAGGGGTAATTTTCAAGATATTTTATTCTGAAATTACCTAGGGGTCTTTTTGTAAAAGTGGCTTCTAGAATATGCCTACTTAAGGGTCCTTATCCCTAAAGTTTGGTTGTGACTTTTGGATAAAAATCTTTAATCACAAAATAAACCAAATATTGTTGTTCGGATGAATTCTCCTGATCTGCAATAGTGATTTCGGTACTGTAGCCCGTCATATTTCGATTGCTGTTTTGCGCCTGATTGATCTGAGCTCTCCTATTCTTCTCTGGAACTTCTTGTAACACTTGATCTGTTTCATTTGGTATCCAATCCAAGGATGAAAAACTACAAACAGGTGTGTTTTATGCATCTATACTCAAATTTTCCTGCTGAAGTTAGTGATTGATGATTATTGAGAAGATTTGAAGGCTAGTTCTCTGTTATTAATTTTTACTACACTAGTTGCTGTAAGAGGTGGTAAACTTCTTATTGAGAAGAGTTTTCTCTGTTTTTTTATCCTTTTTTTCCTGATTGATCTGTTTCTTTTCTGCTGAGTGAAGTTATTCTGTTGTCAGATTTGCAGTAGTACTGGTTTCTTCTCTTAGTGCCAACCTAAGTTGAAGCAGAGTTTTGAAATTCTAAACTATTGGTGAATAGACTAAAAATAGATACTCTGATTGTTTCATACTGTTTACCGTGAGAAAAATGTACCAATTCTGATTGAGTTTGCTTATCTGAGTTTATCTATGATTTGTGTTCTTTAAGTGTAGCCCAAAGACTCTAAGTGTTCTGCAGTTGTTTTGTCAATCCACTGAAAATGAGAAAATACAGAAGTATTGAAATCAGTTTTAGCAGTTTTACTCTAGTTTCATTAGATCTGAAAGTTTTACCCTGAAATTGGCAAGTTAGTGAAGTGTTGAATCTAAAGTTGCTCTCTGAATTTTAATTTGTATTCTTGCTAACTCAGAGTATCAAGTGTCATTAGAAGTGAGATGTTTTCTTAAGATCTACAGTGTTTGTCTAAATTGTTTCAAAAAATATCCTTATTGATCTAGCACCTTTTGCTTGTGAAGTTGATCTAGATGAAATTGTTGGCAACTCTGTTTGAGTGCTTGAAGAACTAAACAAGTATTCCTATCAGTTTGATTTAGATTGTCATGATTTTGATTGCATTAGAAGATTTGAATAGAAAATTGCGGAATATATTGAAAGCTATTTACTGTTTTTGAATTTTTCAAACTCTGCTCTGGATTTTCTGTTCCTGGTATATTGTCAATACCTTCTGAGCTGATTTTAATCTCTGCTGGTTGATTGTGCTTAATCCATGTATATGTGAGGATGCCTGGCTAGATTAATTCTGTTTAGAGTTATATCTGCATAAGTAGTTTTAGTTCTCCAGCAAGTGTTTTGTCTCATTAGTTTCAGCTAAGAAGTGTGTCATATTTGCTATATTATTGTTAAACAGTGCAAGCACACAGTCTCAACATTTCAGTTTCTGTTCTGAATTTCCTAAACTGTGCTGCTTTGTTTTGTACATCTACTGGTTGTGGTATGTACTGAGTTTTGTTAAGTTGATGAATATCAATTGAATTAAGTGTTTTGTAGTATACTGATTATTAATTTGAATCTGATTTGATGAACTTGAAGGTTGTCCTTTAAAAGTGCTAGTTGTACATCAAGGGTATAGTTTACAAATTGTTATTGTTCTATAACCAGCAAATCTGAACTGAATTGAATCTGATTGGTACTATTCATCGTCCAAAAATTTTCAGAATTTTTGTTGTTTCAACTAAAACCTTTTTGAAGTGATCTAAAATCTTTTGAATGGCTGAACAAATTCTATTAGAATCAAGTTACATCAACCTTTTATCAAGTTTTGGCACAAAGTGGCAAGAGCAAGTGTTAGAGAAGATTTCTGATGTTCGGTCTGTTTCGGAGTTTCAAACACCGATTACTTCTGTCATTCATTCAGTTGTTGATCTATTCACTGTAGTTCGAAATATCAATTGTCGACAGAGTGTGTCGATAGTTCAAACTCCGAACAAGACTGAATTCTGAATTTGAAGACATTTTGTTGCTTTGATTCATTCTGATAGCTTTAGATTTGAATTTGAAATTTTGGAGGTGCGTTGGGTGATTTGAAAAGGCTATATGATTCACGAGAATTTGTTGAGGTGCCTATTCACCCCCCTCTAGTCGCCATTCCGATCCCACAATTGCTATCAGAGCCGGTTGGATCACCAGTTGATCTTAACCGGTTTGTGATCCTTGTGGCGACATGGACAAAAACTCTAAGATTCCGATGTTCGATGGTCGAGACTATGCTTATTGGAAGGTGCGCATGGAGGCTTATTTACTGAGCCAAGAAAATGCCATTTGGACATTGTTGATTCCCAATATGTGATCCCTAAAACTCACACCTCAGAGACCGAGAAGTCAAATTATGACTGTAATAGCAAGGCTAGAAACATATTGTTCATCAGTCTGAGTCACAACGAGTTTCACAGGGTCCAGCACCTTAGGACTGCACGTGAGATCTAGACGACTTTTAGAACATTTCATGAGGGCACTTCTCATATTAAGGCTAGGAGACAGAGAACTTATAACTAAGAATACCAAATGTTTGTGCAAGGCCCCGACGAATCTGTAGATGCCATGTTTGCACGTTTTGATGGAATTGTTAGTAACTTGCGCTCCACTGGGACGTTACCTTACTAGGATCATGATAGGGCGATCAAACTTCTCTATGCTCTTGATCGTAGCATATGGGAAGTAAAGATCTCAAGCATTGAAGAGTACGTGAGTTTTAAAACTTTGATGTGCGATGAACTTTTTAGTAAGCTTAAGTCCACCGAGATCGCCAAGGCATCTCGTTCTGGAATTGGGAACTCTTTGCCACAATCCATGGCACTAGTTTCTAGTTCTAGTAGTGGCACCTCATCTGGAGGTAGTTTGCTTGGAGTTTGTGCTTTGTCTGGGGGTTTTGCCTTGTCTTCTTTGGTCTCTATCACAAAAGAACAAGTAGACACATTGGACGATGAAGAGCTAGCTCTTATAGTCAAAAAGATCACTAGATTCTACAACGATAGAAGAGATCAAAGAAGAGGAGGCTCTTGAGGGTGTTTTGAGTGTGGTGATCTTAATCATATTAAAGCAAATTGCCCAAAACTGAAAGCAAAGAATGAACATGAACACAAATACCAGAAAAGAGATAAAAAACCCTTCTTCAAAGGCAAAAGAGGAAAAGTGGCAAAAAGAATGGCTAGAGCTTTCGTGGCTGCACTTAGTGACATCGACAACACCTCGAGTGAAGAACCAAGCTCTGATGAAGAAGAACCATGAAAGAGTGAAGAAAAGAAGGAAAAGACGAAGGACTTCAACGGCCTCCGCTTCATGGCCAATGACAAGCATAGCAGCGATGAACTTGACTCATCTGAGGTTAGTCTATCACTTGACTAGTTACTTGTTCAAAACAATAAATTACATGCTGCAATTATTTCACAAGATAGACTGCTCAAACTTGCTGCTAAAGAACGAAAGGAACTAACACTTAAAATTGAATATCTTTCTACTAAACTTGCTTTGTTGAAGTCTAAGTCTGAAATTGCTGAATGTGAGTCATGTCTTTTTGTTATGGATGAACTTGCTCAGTTGCATCTGATTCATGCACAAAACCTTGAAAAACTTGAAAATGTTCAGAAGCAACTCTTGGAGGTGGATTCTAGTCCTTGTGTCATCAATCAATGCTTGAATTGTGCTTTACTTGTTGTGAGCATTAATCTGAGAGATAAGCATATTGATGAACTTAAGGCTAGATTGGAGAGCGCTGAGTGTTCTAAGGATGTGCAGCCATCATGTTCCACCTGCATCATCCTGATGGACCAACTCAACTTCGCTAGAGAGCAAGTAGAAAAACTTAAGTGTGAGAATGATTACATTCTTTCCATGGTAGACAAATGCACTGAAGGGAAGGGAAAAATGGATTTGCTTTTGGATAAAACATAAATGTGTGCTGACAGTGCAGGGTTAGCTCTTGGGTTAGGTTATGAGAGAACTTCATCAAATACCCCAAGCCAAACTGTGTTCACTCTACCTACTACCCTTGACAAAGAGAGAGCCCAGTTAGACACACCTCAGAAAGCCATAAATCCTACCCAACCTAAAAAGATAATCATTCCACCACTCAAGACAGACTCCAAGCAAAAACCTAGAAAAACTGTGAGGTTTGCACTAGAAACCTATAAACCTACACACAAGAAAGTTGTTGGCGTAAAAGATTACGCTAACAGGTTTTTGAAGATTAGAAACTAACAAATGAAGTGTTTGCGAAGGAAACTATTCCAAACCTCCGAAAGGATAATAACTTAGAATAGTTCGAAAGTGTGTATTGAATAACTTGTATTCTGTGTTTTTTACAGGGTGAAAACGGGGGGTATTTATAGGCCCAAACATTAAGGAAAAGACCCTTTTACCCCTCTATTACAACCGACATAGTGGAAACTATTCGGAACCCTTAATAGGGCTAAAATGGTAAAAGACTAACCTAATGAGAAAGAAGATAAGTCTTCCATCTTAGCTGGCAAAGAAACTCTCGGAAGAGTCCAAGTTTGAAGATATACTCCGAATTGGAGTCTGTCATCATACTTCGAACTTGACTCAATGCATCCCCGGAGTCATATGCTAGAAATCTTGGACTTAATCACCAACCTTTGTCCTGTTACTGCAATAACCCTGAAGATGGAATATTTTCCCCCAACAGTAGCCCCTCGAATATGCTTCTCCGCTAAATCTGTAAAGTTAGGAGAGCAGTATACGCAAGAAAAATAATCATGCGTATGGGGTTAGCAGATTTTAATCCATCTCCGAAATGCATGGAGACGCAAGTTTCTAAGAAAATTACATTCGACCCATCTTAGAATTAACTCGAGAAGTTCGAAAGCCTTTTTAGACTTGGAAGAAATAGTCGTTGGCCTCTTTCTTCTAACGGAAGTTACGTGGCACGTTAATTCCGCAACAAAGTAACGGTTAAGAATGCGAAACGACATAGGCAAATGGTAAAAAATCAGAGTCTGGGCTATAAATAGAGGGCCCAGACCCTTCTCGAGTACCTTTCCACCGCTTTCGTGCAAACAAACCATCAATCAAGCCCTAGCCTCCATTTTCCTTCTGAAGCAATCCGTGAGATCCCATGGCGAAAACCAGTTTCAAGGGTCCTGGGGCATCTTCAACCTTGGCTCGGTAGCAGGCTGCGACAGCAGCGGTGGTTGCAAAATTGGCGGCGATGACTCCGACACCAGCAATGGCAACAATGGCGGCGGTGGGGAGAAATCCCCAAAATGTCGGCCCTCAAGACCTTTTTCCGGCATCAACGAAGTACACAGATCAATCTTTTCAATTGGGGCCTTCAACCTGCAAAAGAGAATCACTCGCGGCCGCAATAGAAGGCAAAATTAGTTCGGGAGTTATGATTCACAAACCCAGGAAAGAGATCATTCCATCGCCAATACCCGGAGAAGTGGTCGTCTTCGAAGTTGGCTTGGGGCTTCTGGCAATCGACTTCTTAGCAAAGGTATTGGACTTATTCCACGTTACTCTCCCCCAACTCTCTCCGAATGTCGTAGCATGTCTTGCCATCTTCGAATGGGCATTGCAAGCCGAGGGTTGTGAAGGAAGGGCGGAGATCTTCGCAGCACTGCACAAAGCTTCATGCCAACCGAAGACCTTCGTAGGCCCCGGAGGTGAGAAGATGGTAGTGGCCTTCGGAAGCATCAACTTCAGACTTCGGGAAGAGTACGCTCTCCGGTTTCCTGCTAAGGCTATCAATGCCAGATGGTATACAGACTGGATTCTGAAATGGTTTTATGCCGAAGTTGGGGCGAGTAGTCGCCTAGCTGGACCTTTGCAAGATATCAACTTCCGAAAGGAAGCCCTTGTGCATCCGGATCCGGGCCAGCTCAAAGCTCGCCTCAGCCTGCTTCAAAAAATCAGTCACCGCCTGAGTATGCGAGACTTAGCCGAAGAATTACTCGGGCTTCAAATCCCTCCTCTGATGGCCAACTGGCCGATCACCTTTGAAGAAGATTCGGAGGGCAGTCTTCACAAAATTTCTTCGACTTTGAGCCCTGCAGGTAACTTCGAAAACAGCATCTATCATGCATATTTATTCGAAGGAATAACAAACTTAACTCCTTTTTCAGCCTCTTCAGGCCCTATAACTTTGGAGCAGATTGTACGGGCTTCGGAGAAGATTCTGGGCATCTCAACTCCGACCGAAAAGGAATGGAGAGTTAAGCTGGTTGGTACGAGTATGGGGGCTACTCGAAGTTGTTCCGCCCCCTCTGGTGGATTGGGTACCTTCAGAGAAAGGGCCCAAAAAGAGGAAAGCCGATGTTGGAGCTTCAAGCTCTGCCAAGACTCCGTTAAAGAAGGTGGCTCGAAAGCGAAGAGTTCCTGCACCTCCGAGCCCAAGAGCTTCAGTCTCCGATTCCATGGAGGATGAAGGCAGGATGCTTATCGACCTGATCGACGCAGATGCAGCCCAAAGAGGTGTACATATTGATGAAGCTGCGAGCGTGCCGGAGTCTCAAGAGAATTTTGAGCAAATGAGGACTCCGGCTGCTCAAGAAAATTTACCGCAAGACGGAGCCCCCGTGGTCGAAAGCGGAGTCGAAGTTGTTGCAGCTTCGATTCCAGGTGAAATAACAACGGCTGCTCCTGAAGATGCTCCAACAGTCGAAGATTTGACTGCTGACTCCGACGAAGACTTTGGAGTAGCCTTCGACCCGCCAAGCAGCCCAATGCTCACCCGTCGCCAAAATGTCCAAGGTAAACTTCGCATTATTCTTTTGTTCTTTTTTCCTGCGAAATTATACAATGTATAATACCTTTGTTTAACAGGATCCACTCCCGTGGAAGAGGTCCATCCCGAGGATATAATTCCAGGACCATCGACAGCTTCGGAGCCAATTCCAGGAGCCACTCAAATGGGACCGGGAAAAGGCAAAGGCAAGATGGACCACCTCCCTGCTCTGAGCTCAGGATCAACTCCATCTGAGTCAACATACGAAAGCCAATCTACGGAGGGAGGCCAGTCTGCCGGAGCTCCAAAAAATACGGTCAGCACTCCGGACCTTCGCCAAACGAAGATGACCAGCAAGCCTTGAGCATGCTCCCTCTTCTAGCTCCTTTTTTGCAGCGAAGAACTGGGCTTTGGACTTTGCTCGAGCCTTTGGATCGAGCTAGTCGCGAAGTCAGGGAGATGGACTTGGTGGCCATCTTGAGCGAGGCAGAGAGTTCGGAGCTTAACGCTGCCATGGAGCGTGCAGCATACCAGGTACGAAGTATCTGCAAAACAGAGTCAAACTTATATACAAATAATTTCACACCTTGGTTTTTCTCTTCGCAGCAAACAGTCTTGGCTCGAGCTGCGAACATCTCAAATGAACATGGAAGCCTTCGCCTTCGAGAGGAAAATACAACTCTTTAACGAAATCTTACTATCTCCGAAGGTCGGGTGGCCCACTTGGACAACATGGTTTCAACGGAGTGCAGGGCCAGACAAGGTTTGGAGGCTGTGACCAAAGAGCTCGAAGCAGAAAAAATTGTGCTTTGAGCGGAAATTGAAAACATGCGGGCAGAGCACGTTACTGCGGGGGCTGAGCTTGTTAGGCTCCAAGAAGAAAAAGCCAAAGTTGTCGAAGAAGCTAGCCAGCTACTCAATTAGAAGAATTCTTTAGCTACGGAGGCAGCTAGGCTCTCTGGAGTAGTAAGAGAATTAACTTCGACGAAGGATGCCTTAATTGAGGATAAGCTGAAGTCGAAGAAGGTAGCTGCGGAGGTCATGGACCAATTGCTAGGCATTCTGGAGTACTTCGGTACTACAGGGACGCTCCCTTCGGATGACAACATCTCCCTGCTGCGATGGTTGAAAAGGATCCAAGGAGTAGCGAAGCAAATGAAGATAGCAGGCATTCGGTATGAATAAATCTCCGGACAAGTGGCTGCTGTCGGCATACTTCGTTACTACGAAGATCTGGGCCAATCGATAACTCTGAGCATAGGGGCAGCTCCCATTACCTTTGATGACAACAAGGTCCTTACTCCTTCCGAAGGTGTGGCCGCTGCTTGGCAAGCCTTTCAAACTTCATGGAGAGCCGAAGGTCGCTCTAGATCAAGGCCTGGATTGACGAAGGGCAACGCCAGAAGCATGCTCGGTCTCAAGCTTCGAGCAGTCAGCCCCCGCCAAACCCGCAGGTTTAGAATTATCTTAGGATCTTTGACTATGTAAAGCATTATGCTTTTGTACATTTATGAATGAAAATTTGCTTATCATGTTTTTAGGCTTTGCCTCATATGGAAGATGTCGAAGTGTTAGATGTTAACGATGAACTCCGCTTACTATGGGCTACCTTCGATATCTTAAAACTTCACAAACGCCCTCGATTTTTAGTTCCTCGGAATAGCTCCGGAGCGATTATACCCGAAGTAAGCAAAGACATACTATCTTGTATTAAAGAGGAAGAAAAACAAGTTAACTTGGAAACTTCATCTTCTGAAGACATTATATGGTCTGAAGACGAAGATGAAGCTCAAGGTAAAAAGACTGAAGAACTTGGAAGCTGGGAAAGGAGCCCCAAACGGCTTCGAACTTTAGAGCTTCCAAGGGGGGTAGGAGAGTTAAACACAAAGTTGATAGAACTCCCGGCTCTGGAACTAGTCATTCCAACCCTAGCTCTAGAGATCGAAGAGGTATTCGATTCCTTCTTGGTATAGATACTAATTTTTCATGATGTAATCATATTTGTTCGAATAATAAATATCGATTTAAAATTGTCTCCCTATTTACTAGCCCCTCTTTGAGCGTAAGCAACTTCGAACTGTATTCAAAGATGGTTAGGCGCAAAGAAAAACTTAGGAGTACAATTTTTGGGGTTCGGAGCCCCTCAGCAATTTAAAGATTGATTAAAATATTATAAAATGTCTTCGACTATTTGTAGTCTGAAGACTGGTAACTTAGTACCTTATGTTTTTTGAAAGAAATCACTTTGGACAACTTTCCGGACACTTTAGTGTCCTAGATGATTTGTCACTTTGGACTTTTTTAACAGACATTCGAAGCTCATGGCTCAAACTCTGTTTTGTTTTGGCCTCCTTCGGCTCTTTTTGTGAATTCAGTCAAACTAGTGGTTTGGAGTTCGCAGTGGTCTCTTTTGACTCTTTTGACGGATGCCTACAAGCTGGTGGCTTGGGCTCCGCATCATTTGGTCTCTTTGGACTCTTTTTACGGATGTCTTCCAGCCGTTGGCTTGGACTCCGCATTCTGTTGTCTCGGGCTCTTTTACGGATGTCTTCAAGTTGGTGGCTTGGACTCCGGATTATGTCAGCCCACCACCTCGGAAACTTCGGACCAGTGATCCGAAGTCCGAAAATATGATTCAAATTAATGACACTTCCCTCTCGGTCAACTCCGCTATTCCAGTGCGTCCACTCGGAAGTGGGAAGTTTATGAGGGGTAGGCACTATCTGAACCATATGCTTTATTAATTCGGAAAGTGCTTACAAATGATTACAAGGAGCCCTTATGCGAAGTATCGGTTTAGGTGCTCTGCATGCCATGTATGCGCTAACTCTTCACCTTCCAAATTAGCTAATTTAAAAGAACCAGGACGCCCTGAGCGAACAATTAAGTATGGTCCTTCCCATTTATTTCCTAATTTTCCTGGTGCTATGATACTTTGCAAAACGAGATGACCCGGCCTAAGTTCATTGATCTTGACCTTCGGGTCGAACCAAGCCTTCGTCTGCTGCTGATATTTTGACAAATTTGCCACAGCTCGAAGTATTGTCTCCTCTGAAAAATCTAGTGAAGCTTGTCTTTCTCCTTCTACTTCTGGCTCGGTGCTGCGAAGTGATCCTCCTTTGAGCTATGTTGGTGTCATAGCTTCATCTCCGAATAATAGTCTGAATGGAGTGAAACCCGTGGACCTCATTTGTGTGGTCCGAATGGACCACAAAATCTTCGGAAGTTCTTCGGTCCAAAGTTGAGGAGCCATGCTGAATAGCGTGGGCCTCATGGCTCTAGAGGTGATGAGTCATTGTCAACGATAGTCAACAAGGACTGAAGAAGAGAAGAGATCTGCTGTTTCATGGGCCGCGTGTGACTCAGGTACACGGGCAGCGAGCGACTGTCGGGCAGAGGAGGCTACGAAGTCGGGCTGGCCCAATCCGGGTGCATGGGCCAGAAGCAGTAGAAGACCCACTAGGCTGTTGACCAGGACTGACTCAGGTACACGGGCGGTGAGCGATTGCCGGGCTGAGAGAGCTGCGGAGTCGGGCCGGCCCAATCCGGGTACCTGGTGCAAAGCTGGTGGAGGCTTTGTCAGTTTCAGCGTAAAACTGACAACCGTTGATTCTGTATCCGACTGTCCAGAAGAATAGCTTCAGGATATGTCATCTGTTACTCTAGGCCCACAGTCAGTCAGTTGTGTCTGTAAAAATACCTAAGGGCAGTAGAGTCTTTTTCTGTGTTTTTTGAGTCTGTAAAACCCTAAGGGGCTGGTAGAATATTCCTAGTGTTGGGCTGCCTATAAATAGCACCCCAATCCCTAGGGTTTGGACTACCCTTTTGAGCTGAAATCAAATCCACCTATTGGGTCACTTTGTCTCCCGTTTTCTCTCTCCTGTGTGCGCCGCCAGGGGCTTCCTCTCCCTGTTCTTGCATTATTTTCACTCAAATCTCTTGGATGCTTTAATGCTTTGGTCCCTGGTGAATTTATTGCTTGCATTTTGTTCGGTTTGGGGAGTTATTGCCTTACCTACGGGCTGCTG
Source organism: Zizania palustris (assembly GCA_019279435.1). NCBI lineage: Eukaryota > Viridiplantae > Streptophyta > Magnoliopsida > Poales > Poaceae > Zizania > Zizania palustris. Next base: position 23,960,666 of record JAAALK010000289.1, on the reverse strand, counting down.
AATTTTTTCTTGAAGAGAAGCTTCTTCGGCTGGGTGTGTTCTTCACGGTGGTAGTACTAGTTCTTGCTGTTGCAAGTAGTACTGCTTTACTGTAGCTACAGTGTTCGGCTGCAGCTTTTCACCTTCTATCGCCCAGCTTTTTGATCGAAGCAGACAGTCTCTTTTGCCTTTTCCTGGTGTGTCTGCCGAAGCTCGGTTCTGTGCGAAGCTCCTCAACTCCGTGAGGCAAGCTCCGATCGAACCTTGTCAAAGGCTTCGCTCAGTTTTTCGAACTTCGGTTTCTGTGTCTGAGTTGCTAGCTTCGAAGTTCCCCTGTATCGAAATCATCGCATACTTCGAACTGGCATACTCCGAATCTATCTGTTCGAAGTGCACACTTCGTTAGGCTTCGAAGTGGGGTTCGAAGTTTCTGTCTGTTCTGACAGACTTCGCTTCTTTGTTCGAAGGTTGTCTGTTTGTGTGTTGTGTTCGAAGTTTTTGTGTTCGAAGGTTTAGCTCCGAAAGCTATCGGTTCTAAGTGTGTTCGAAGTTTTGTCTTCGAAGTGTATACTTCGAAGAAGGCTTCGGCACTGTTTACTTCGCTCCGAAGCTCGTGACTCGAAGTTGTGTTCGAAGTTTTGTCTTCGAAGCCCTCACTTCGAAGCAGGCTCCGACTTTGTCATCTTGCTCCGAAGCTTTTGGTGCGAAGCTGTGTTCAAAGTCCTGTCTTCGAAGTGCATACTTCGAACCAGGCTCCGGCACTTCTTTTGCTTCGCTCCGAAGTACACTTCACTTCTTATCACTTCGAACTAGGCTAGACAGTGACACCTTCGGCACTTCGGACAGTCTCCGACACCAACCTCCGAAGCAGACCTCGACGTGCGAAGGGGGCTTCGCCAACTTCCGAACAGGAGACAACTTTGGACAGTAACTTCTCCTTTCACTTTATACATACTTAGATCTTTTCATTGAGAAGTTTAGGCCTGTTATAATTTGTATATCTGCCTAGACTGCACTTCTTTAGATTTACACTATTTATCATCAGATGCTTCTAGGTTAGAAACCTTTAGACTTAGGCCTTCTTTTATTTTCTGCTGCGTAGTATTTTTGAGGTGCGTTGGGTATTGGGAACAGGCCATTGATTCGAAAGAATTTTTAAGGCGCCCATTCACCCCCCCCCCCTCTGGTCGCTACTTTCGGTCCTACAAGTGGTATCAGAGCATGGTTAGGGTTTTTCCATACCTTAACCGGTTCTAAACCCCAGTAGTGACTATGACGTCTCCTGGCAAGGTCCCGTCCTTGGAAGCCTATGGCTATAATTATTGGAAGACTCGCATGCGAGCCTATCTCATGAGCCAGGGTTCGGACATATGGGACATTTGCGTTCACACCACATTTGTCATTCTGCCAGTTACTGAGCAAGGTACTGCTGGTATCATTGCTCAGCATCTGAGCAACAGTAAAGCTGTGAACATTTTATTTTCTGGTTTAGGTCCCACTGAATTTGAGCGAGTGAGTCATCTCTCCAATGCGAGAGAGATCTGGGCTACCCTCAAGGCACACCATGAGGGAACAGCACAGGTCAAGGCTCGGCTCTATCAGACCTACCGGCGTGAATATGAGAATTTCACACAGAAGCCGGGTGAATCTGTTGAGGCTTTGTTTGGTCGCTTTCAGTCGATCATTAACAAGCTTCGGGACAACAAGGCTGAGGGTACTCAGTTAGTCTCAGATCATGAGCAGGCGCTCAAGGTTCTTCATACCTTGGACCCAAAGATCTGGGAGATCAAGGTATCATCTATCGTTGAGAGTACTTCATACGATACCTTGACCATTTCTGAGTTATTTAGCAAGCTAAAGGCCACTGAGGTAGATATCCAGTTGAGATCAAATCTCACTGGTTCTGGATCAAAATCCCTGGCCCTTGCTACACCTTCTGTTGATCCCTCCGCTGTGAGTTGTGCTGGGTTCTCTTTGATGTCTATCACTGAGGACCAGCTTGAGTTGTTGGGAGATGATGATTTGTGTCTCTTTAACAACCGGGTGCGTCGTGTCTATGATAAAAGAATGTTCAAAAGACACGGCACAAAATCCGGATGCTTTGAATGTGGTGATCCAGGACACTTCATCGCCGACTGCCCCAAGCGCAGTGGATACAAGAAGGGCGCCGGTAGCAGCTTCCACGACTCCGGCAAGCATGAGAGCCCCTCCTTCAACAAGGGCAAGCCGAAGACTCGGTTCTTCAAGAAGGCCCTGAAGGATTACCGGGGAGAGAACAAGAAGCGCGACAAGGCCTTCTTCGCCGAGATGGAGAAGAGCTACTCCAAGAGATCCACGTCTTCTTCCTCTTCATCGAGCTCAAGTGATGAGGAGATCACCATCAAGAAGGGGAAGGACAAGGATGATCCGGCGGGCCTCTGCTTCATGGCCTTCGGAGACAAGCCGAAGAGCCGCTCACACCAGCGCCGAAGATCCCGCAAGAGCTTCTGCTCCATGGCTCTTGGGGATAGAGAAGAAAAGAGCTCCTCCGACGACTCCGACGACGACGATAGCAAGGTATCGTCTTATGAGCGTGAAATTGTAGATTTACTTGAGAGTAATCGTCAGGAGTTGAAGTATCGGGAGAAACTGCTTAGGGGGGCTAAGAAGAAGATAGATGAGCTAGAGAGTGAGCTTGCCGTGGCCAACGGTAGAATTGAGAGTCTATCTTCTTCCCCTTGCTTGGGTGATTGCAGTGAGTGCCCGAAGTGTGAGGTGCTTCTGTGTGACCTGTCGACTTTAAAGTCCAGGTACACAGAAAGGGTTGATGAGAGGGACGCTTTGGCCACTGAGCTTGAAAGCGCTCAGCAGGAGCTGAGAGATGCTCACGCCACTGTCGTCGCACCCTGTGTTGATTGCCCATCTCATCTAGCTGCCTTAGCTGAGCTGAAATCCAAGGGCGATGAGCATTTGGGTGATGTTGAGAGGTTGAGAGCTGAGCTTGCCTAGACTAGGCTAGAGCTTGAGACACTGTCAGTTCCACCCACTGTCTGTGAGAACTGCCTGTCTCTTAGAATGGAGCTAATTAAGCTAAAAGCCGGGAAGTCTGTCCAAGTAGAGAATGAGTGTAAGACCTGCTTGTCTCAGGTGGAGGTTCTAGCTTCCTTGAGAGAGGAGCTAGCAGATTCTCAGAATGAGAACTTTTACCTCCGTTCTATCCTGAGTTGGATCAGTGCCAGAGAGCCACAGCTTGGCATGATGATCCAGCAGTTCAAGAGGAAGGATGGGTTTGGAGTAGGTTACACCTACACCAAGGCTGACTTTGAGAGTGCCCTCAGCCGGGCAGTGGAGTGGAGTAAAATGACTCCAGAGCAGAGGTATCCCAAGACTCACTCCACTGAGACCTCCCAGGCTTGTCAGCCAAAGGATGGAGTGATCCATGAAACTCCCAAAGCTCCACCCAAGAAGCCTATCTGGGTTCCTAAGCCCAAACACCTCCACTCTTCTTTAGACTCTCTTCCGGGACCCTCTCAGCCCAAGAAGACCACACCAAACACTACCAAGCCCAAGAATCCCAAGCCTCAACCACATCCCAAGAAGCCTACCTATCATTGTGAGTTTTGTCAGAGAGACGGGCATCTTGCGGAGTTTTGCTTCAGGAGGAAGCGGGTTGAGAGAGCAGAGAGGGCTCGTAGTGATCAGGTGCAGTTCTACCAGCAGGGTGGTAGACTGCGTGTTCCTCGGCGCGGGGAGAGGCTAGAGGCCAGGCCACGTCGTGTAGGTGGTGGTAGAGGAGACGGTTTTCCTACCCGTGCTCCAGTTGGTGGTGTTCGTTCCGGCAGAGTTCCAGACCGAGTTGGCTACGGTTCTGGACCTCGTGGCCGTAAGGTTAGGAAGAACCGTGGACCGCGCTTTGAGCCGCGTTTTGGTCCAAATTCTTATGATGGTTTTCGCTTTCCCTCTTTTGAGCAGATGGCTCGACACTGGTTTAGCTCTTTTGCTAAACCTGGTGCCGGACCATTTGCTCCCACTTACAGACATTGATTGTGCAGGACCGGGGACTGGAGGATGTTTGGATCATGGACTCAGGATGCTCTCGTCACATGACGGGACATCGCAGATGGTTCTCCAGTCTCACTCCCCCGAGCTCCAAAGAGTACATTACTTTCGGGAACAGCGGTCAAGGGAAAGTAAGTGGCATAGGCTCAATCAGCATCTCAGACCATTTCTCTCTAAAGAATGTTGCTTTGGTTAAAAATCTGAACTTTAATTTAATCTCTGTGTCGCAACTTCTTGAGGATGGTTTGGAAGTGCGTTTTAAGAAGGGAAATTCTTCTGTGATTGATTCTAGAGGGTCTTTGGTTTGTCAGATTTTACCCTTCGGTAAAGTTTTTCGAATTGACTTCTCTAGTTCTTTTGGCCCTTCTCGCTGTTTGATTGCTGGATCTTCTTCTGAGCTCTGGAAGTGGCATAGGAGGTTAGGTCATTTGAGCTTTGATTTGCTAGTCAGGTTAAGCTCTATGGACCTCATCCGAGGATTGCCCAAGCTTAAAATGGAGAAGAATCTAGTTTGTCATCCTTGTCGTCATGGGAAAATGGTTGCCGCTTCTCACTCACCTGTGACTCAGGTGATGACTACGTATCCAGGCGAGCTTTTACATTTGGACACTGTGGGTCCAGCTCGGGTACGCTCAGTCGGTGGGAAGTGGTATGCACTTGTGATTGTTGACGACTTTTCTCGTTTCTCGTGGGTTTTCTTTTTGGAGTCTAAGGATGAAACTTTTCAATTTGTCCATGACCTGGTTTTGAAGCTGAAGAATCAGAACAATGGTCGGATGCGAGCAATTCGCTCCGACAACGGCTCTGAGTTCAAGAACTCTCAGTTCGTCAGCTTCTGTGGTGATCAGGGTCTGGACCATCAGTTTTCTTCTCCTTACACTCCCCCACAGAACGGCGTTGTGGAACGGAAGAACCGCACGCTAGTTGAGATGGCCAGGACGATGCTCGACGAGCACAGGACTCCTAGGCGTTTTTGGGCTGAAGCCATGAACACGGCTTGCTATCTTGCCAACCGCATTTTTCTTAGAGCTTACATTGGTAAGACATCATATGAGTTGCGGTTTGGCAGACAGCCCAAGGTGACCCACTTGCGAGCGTTTGGCTGCAAGTGCTTTGTGCTCAAGAAGGGAGGGCATTTGGACAAGTTTGAGTCTCGTTGCTGGGATGGTATTTTTCTTGGTTATGCATTGCATTCTCGAGGCTTCCGTGTTTGGAACCTCGAATCCCAGCTGCTTGTCGAGACGTGTGAGGTTTCTTTTGATGAGTCCTTGCCTTCTTTGACTCCTTCTTTTGAGCTTTCTGGTGATGATGAGCTCGGAGAGTCCATCTTCGAGGAAGATGAGGATACTCCAGCTGCTGTTGAGGGCGGGCCTTCTGCATCCCCCGCAGAGCCCACACCCTCTGTGACTTCGACTGATGATGAAGGCGGACCTCTGATCACTTCTTCCACTTCGATCGAGCCCCTTCAGTCGAGTCCAGAGGTGCCAGCTGCTGACTCCGGTGAGGTGACTTCAGATCACCAGGGAACCCGAGCAGTTCAGCGTGACCACCCCTCAGAGCTCATCATTGGTGATTTGACTGAGAGGACTTTGCGTTCTTCTGCCTCTCTCACTGTGTTTGCTGAATCTGCGTTTGTTGCATCTTTTGAGCCCAGAGACATTTCTCATGCTCTTTCTGATTCTAATTGGATTAATGCTATGCAAGAAGAGCTTGAGAATTTTGTCCGCAATCGGGTTTGGACACTAGTTGAGCCGCCACCAGGATGCAACCCCATAGGCACCAAGTGGGTATTCAAGAACAAACAAGGTGAAGATGGGGTTGTGGTGCGCAACAAGGCTCGACTAGTTGCCCAGGGTTATTGCCAGAAGGAAGGTATTGACTTTGAAGAAACCTTCGCTCCTGTCGCCCGTCTTGAGTCCATTCGTATTCTTCTAGCTTTTGCCGTTTCGAAGGGTTTTAAGCTTTTTCAAATGGACGTTAAGAGTGCTTTTCTGAACGGGTTCATAGAGGAGGAAGTATATGTTAGGCAACCCCCCGGTTTTGAGAACCCTAAGTTTCCTCGACATGTTTTTAAGTTGCATAAGGCTTTATACGGGTTGAAGCAAGCCCCCAGGGCTTGGTATGACCGGTTAAAGCAATTTTTGTTGGGGAAGGGCTTTGTGATGGGTTCTGTGGACAAAACTCTTTTCTTGCTCAGGGATGCTTCAGATTTCTTAGTTGCTCAGATTTATGTGGACGATATTATTTTTGGCGGTACTACTGATTCTCTTGTGTCCAAGTTTTCTGAGCAGATGCACAGTGAGTTTGAGATGAGCCTCATGGGTGAGCTTAAGTATTTCTTAGGGCTCCAGATCAAGCAGACCAAGGACGGCACTTTCATCCACCAAGGTAAGTACACTCGTGATATGTTAAAGAAATTTGACTTTGGTGGTGAATTGAAGCCGCAGATGACCCCGATGGGCACTTCTGGGGGTCTGGACAAGGACGAGAGCGGTGTCAAGGTCAATGAGAGAGAGTTTCGAGGGATGATCGGTTCGCTGTTGTACTTAACGGCAACAAGACCGGACATACAGTTCGCCGTGGGACTTTGCGCACGTTTTCAGTCTTCACCACGCGCGTCTCACCGGCAGGCTGTCAAGCGCATTTTCAGGTATCTCACCTATGCGCCTGATCTTGGTCTTTATTATTCAGCATCATCATCACTTGATTTATCTGGCTTTTCGGACGCTGATTTTGGTGGGTGCCGGTTGGATCGCAAGTCGACTTCTGGTACTTGCCAGTTTCTTGGTTCTTCCCTTGTATCTTGGTCTTCTCGAAAGCAATCTGGAGTTGCTCTTTCGACCACAGAGGCTGAGTATGTAGCTGCTGCTAGCTGCTGCTCACAGTTGGTTTGGATGATTTCTACTCTACGAGACTTTGGGTTATTTTTTCCTACCAGGGTTCCATTATTTTGCGACAGCACTAGTGCTATTAGTGTAGGGAAAAACCCGTGTCTTCATTCAAAAACCAAACATATTGATGTGCGCTTTCACTTCTTGCGGGATCAATATGAGAAAGGTGTCATTGACCTTATTCATGTTGATACCCATCATCAGTTGGCTGACATTTTCACCAAACCCCTAGATCAATCTACTTTTGAGCGTTTACGAGGGGATTTGGGTGTTGTGTATCCTTTCTAGGATATTTTGCGTCAGTTTTCTTTTTACTCTTTTCTTGAGTCTTTTTGTGTGTGTTCATATCATACATATTCATATATCACACATTTGAGCCTGCTTCTGTTATATGATTGAACTGCTTTACTTAGTCTAGCTGGTACATGCTTTTGATTACTTGTCAATGATCATGCTTTGGTTCAGTTCACTTGATATATCTGTCATATGCATGGCTTTTATGCTTTAAACCTGAAAAATGATCACCATTGCTTCTGGTAACTAGCATGCGTAGGCTGAGTGTTTTTGCTATCTGTTGCATGCCTTGTAGCTAGTTCATCACATAGATGCAGATATGCAACTTGGACATCTTTATGCTTTAACATGGAAAATGTGCTATAAAAATGATAAAAATCAAAAATGAATGAAAAATTCCATGCCTTTTTGTGTTTAAGATTGAAAAGATCCAAGTGGGTTTGCTTTGTCGCACTATATTGTTCTGGATTGCTTACCATAGCACTTTGGTATGAACTAGGACAGTGTAGTGTATGCCAAGACCAATGTCTTAAGCTTCTGATGGCCCAGTTCTGGCCTAGGCTTGACTTGGTCGGTTAGCATAAGGTTTGACATGCAAATAACCCTTGGCAAAAATGACAAAGGAAAATGAAAAAGCCTGCACTTTAAAGGGATAACAAGTTTGCTGAAGCACTTTGTTTTGAACAATGCTTATCTTGGTAGATATCAGTTAGCTTCTGCATCTCATGCTTTACCTTGCTTGTTTACTAGACAATGTGGTGATGCTTTTTTTTTTGCCAAAACTGAAAAATGCGTGCTACATGACTTTCTTTAGATATCATCTGTTGCACTGATCATGCCATGTGTCTTGGACAGTATCTCTTTTGCTATACCTGTTAGATACTGTATTTGCAGTCAATCATATCTGAGAAGCATGCTTTCTTCACTCCACCTGCACCCCAATTGCATTCACTGCATATTTTGAGGGGGAGTTGCATTTCAGGGGGAGTCCGTGTCTCTTTTGAGTGCTTGATGAGTTCACTTGTCAACAAGGGGGAGAAAATTGGGATCAGAGTTTAAGGGGGAGTTCTTACTCTGTTGATATCCTTGTTGTTCTGCAATCGCACTCATTTTGAGCTTTTGTGTTTTGGTTAACCATAATGACCGCTTCTTGCTTTTGGTTGGCTTTTGGTCATTAGGGTTAAACTTTTACCTTATTTTTCTTCTTCTTTGTTTCCTTGTGTTTTGTTTTCGTGTTTCCACATTTGTTCGCAGGTGCTGAAGAGCTGTGAAAAGAGGAGTGTTGACAATGCACTCATCAAGGGGGAGATTGAGGAGCCATGCTGAATAGCGTGGGCCTCATGGCTCTAGAGGTGATGAGTCATTGTCAACGATAGTCAACAAGGACTGAAGAAGAGAAGAGATCTGCTGTTTCATGGGCCGCGTGTGACTCAGGTACACGGGCAGCGAGCGACTGTCGGGCAGAGGAGGCTGCGAAGTCGGGCTGGCCCAATCCGGGTGCATGGGCCAGAAGCAGTAGAAGACCCACTAGGCTGTTGACCAGGACTGACTCAGGTACACGGGCGGTGAGCGATTGCTGGGCTGAGAGAGCTGCGGAGTCGGGCCGGCCCAATCCGGGTACCTGGTGCAAAGCTGGTGGAGGCTTTGTCAGTTTCAGCGTAAAACTGACAACCGTTGATTCTGTATCCGACTGTCCAGAAGAATAGCTTCAGGATATGTCATCTGTTACTCTAGGCCCACAGTCAGTCAGTTGTGTCTGTAAAAATACCTAAGGGCAGTAGAGTCTTTTTCTGTGTTTTTTGAGTCTGTAAAACCCTAAGGGGCTGGTAGAATATTCCTAGTGTTGGGCTGCCTATAAATAGCACCCCAATCCCTAGGGTTTGGACTACCCTTTTGAGCTGAAATCAAATCCACCTATTGGGTCACTTTGTCTCCCGTTTTCTCTCTCCTGTGTGCGCCGCCAGGGGCTTCCTCTCCCTGTTCTTGCATTATTTTCACTCAAATCTCTTGGATGCTTTAATGCTTTGGTCCCTGGTGAATTTATTGCTTGCATTTTGTTCGGTTTGGGGAGTTATTGCCTTACCTACGGGCTGCTGAATTTTTTCTTGAAGAGAAGCTTCTTCGGCTGGGTGTGTTCTTCACGGTGGTAGTACTAGTTCTTGCTGTTGCAAGTAGTACTGCTTTACTGTAGCTACAGTGTTCGGCTGCAGCTTTTCACCTTCTATCGCCCAGCTTTTTGATCGAAGCAGACAGTCTCTTTTGCCTTTTCCTGGTGTGTCTGCCGAAGCTCGGTTCTGTGCGAAGCTCCTCAACTCCGTGAGGCAAGCTCCGATCGAACCTTGTCAAAGGCTTCGCTCAGTTTTTCGAACTTCGGTTTCTGTGTCTGAGTTGCTAGCTTCGAAGTTCCCCTGTATCGAAATCATCGCATACTTCGAACTGGCATACTCCGAATCTATCTGTTCGAAGTGCACACTTCGTTAGGCTTCGAAGTGGGGTTCGAAGTTTCTGTCTGTTCTGACAGACTTCGCTTCTTTGTTCGAAGGTTGTCTGTTTGTGTGTTGTGTTCGAAGTTTTTGTGTTCGAAGGTTTAGCTCCGAAAGCTATCGGTTCTAAGTGTGTTCGAAGTTTTGTCTTCGAAGTGTATACTTCGAAGAAGGCTTCGGCACTGTTTACTTCGCTCCGAAGCTCGTGACTCGAAGTTGTGTTCGAAGTTTTGTCTTCGAAGCCCTCACTTCGAAGCAGGCTCCGACTTTGTCATCTTGCTCCGAAGCTTTTGGTGCGAAGCTGTGTTCAAAGTCCTGTCTTCGAAGTGCATACTTCGAACCAGGCTCCGGCACTTCTTTTGCTTCGCTCCGAAGTACACTTCGCTTCTTATCACTTCGAACTAGGCTAGACAGTGACACCTTCGGCACTTCGGACAGTCTCCGACACCAACCTCCGAAGCAGACCTCGACGTGCGAAGGGGGCTTCGCCAACTTCCGAACAGGAGACAACTTTGGACAGTAACTTCTCCTTTCACTTTATACATACTTAGATCTTTTCATTGAGAAGTTTAGGCCTGTTATAATTTGTATATCTGCCTAGACTGCACTTCTTTAGATTTACACTATTTATCATCAGATGCTTCTAGGTTAGAAACCTTTAGACTTAGGCCTTCTTTTTATTTTCTGCTGCGTAGTATTTTTGAGGTGCGTTGGGTATTGGGAACAGGCCATTGATTCGAAAGAATTTTTAAGGCGCCCATTCACCCCCCCCCCCCTCTGGTCGCTACTTTCGGTCCTACAAAAGTCCTTTTGCCAATCCTACTATCCTTCGATTTAGCCCTGACAAAATGTTACCATTGGCTCTTTCTACAGCTCCGTTAGACTGAGGGTGTCGCACTGCAGCAAAACATAGCTAGATGCCTAGATCTTCGCAAAATTTCTTGAAAGGCTCTGCGTCAAATTGTGTTCCATTGTCAACTGTGAGTTGTCTAGGCACTCCGAACCGGCAAATGATATGCTTCCAGAAATTTTTTTGTACATTGTTCGAAGTGATAGCTGTTAGGGGCTCTGCTTCGACCAACTTTGAAAAGTATTCAATTGCTACTACTGCGAACTTCAAATTTCCTTTTGCTGTTGAGAAGGGACCAATAAGATCCATGCCCCATCTGGCCATGGGCCATACTAGAGCTATGACTTGAAGAGCTGTTGGTGGGCGATGACTCCTTCGTGCCATCCACTAACATCCTTGGCAAGTGCGGACCAAGCTCTCCGCATCAGCTACTATTGTAGGCCAATAAAGCCCCTGGCGAAGTGTTTTTCTTGCCAAAGCTCGAGGGGCCAGATGGCTACCGCAAAGACCTTCATGAATTTCTCGAAGAATTTCTTGACCTTCGGCTTGAGATATACATCGGAGTAGAGGGGAACATACTCCGGCCTTATATAAAGTACCATTGATTATTTGATAATTCCAAGTTCTAAGCTTTAACCTCGAAAGTTGTGTCCCTTCTGACATATTTGCCTTTCCTTGCAACACTTCCATGATTGAACTTCGCCAATCTGTACTTGGAATGCAAAGGACTTCCGCAGTAGGAATTTGTGGCACCGAAGGTGTACTGAGTTCTTCATAAAAAGCTTCTTCGGGTATGTCCATTGTTGGAACGACGGATCGGACCAACAGGTTTTCTTAGTGGGAACGAGAGTAGTGTATTCAATGCTCCTTGAGCCTGTAGCTTACAACTACAGTTGGGGGGTATTTATAAGGCGCCCCGTCCAGAGGACCAAGCGACTCTGGACCGCCAACTGCTACATGGCCAGATGCCGGTCGGTAGTACAGACAAAACGGACTATACAAAGTATAGACAAGAAGATTCGACTCTGACAGCGTATCAGCCGTGTCGGATGCTGCCTGCGCCGCCCGATACGGCTCAGAGGATCGCGATCCTGTCTCCCCGTATATTTGTCCAGTCCTTTTCCCGCCAACACTTCCTCCAGATTCACTACCGCGGGTCGAGGAATGGCCCCCGGCAATCTTCTATCGGGGGGTGGCCTCCGGCGCCCTTCTCCCGGAGGGTGGCCTCCGGCATCCTTCTCTCGGAGGGTGGCCCCCGGCATCCATCTCCCGGAGGGTGGCCTCCGACGTCCTTCTCCCGGAGGGGGGCCTCTGGCATCCTTCTCCCGGAGGGTGGCCTCCAGCCTCTCTCTCCCGGAGGGTGGCCTCCGGCTTCATCGCCCGTAGGTCCTGGCCCCTCCGGCACCAGGCTTCGGACCCCTTGGTTGTGGGCCCCCTTCAGCCATCGAGATTATCTCCCCCAACAGTAGCCCCTTGCTTCTTTCCTCTCGAGAGCCCTGCGTTAAGAGAGGGTGGAAGCGCACATGATAATTCCGATAACTTTCATAAGGAACGTAACTTACATTGGGGTGCTGGATCTAGCCGCAGCGTGGCCCCCTTTGACCGACGCGGAGGAGCTCCGAAGCGGGCAGGCGTGATTGGACCAGGAGGCTAAGGGCCGCTTCGAATCCTCCTCTCGGCGGGTTGAGAGGAGTTTGACCGGACCCGCTGGGTACCTGCGCACCTTTGACCGTGGGGTTCTGGCCCCGAGGAGGTGGCCAAATGCCACCTAAAGCAGTTAATGTCGAGTGTGTGTAAACGGCGTTGGGGAGGTGAACCGCCAGGGAGCCAGCGCACCCCAATGTGCCGGTTTGGCATTAAATGTGGGTGCCATGCAACCGCCGTGTTCACACCCTGAACGAATGGGAAAGGAACCGATGGTCTTGTGCTTAAATATCTCCCGTCGCGCGGCCTGTTCTCCCTCCTTCACTTTGTCGTGCCCATTCTAGTCACCTCAGACAGCACCCGTCCTGCTCCCTGAGCGCTAACTCTTCTCTCGCCATGGCTATGGACCCACGCTTCCTGCAGCGCCAGATGGCGGCGGCGGCGACGGCATCGGGCCCATCAGAGACGCGTAGCTCACGCGAGCTCCGTCCCGCTTCAGAGCAGTTTCGGGAGCAAACCCTGGAGCTCGACCCGTCTGCATGCAAGGATGCGTCGATCGAGCAAGCAACCAGGGCCCGCCTCGGTCCTGAGACGCCGGCGAGGAAGCCGGGTTGAGAGATGACCCCGCAGTATAGGTGGCCAGATGGGCGGCCCGGCACTAGCACGGCCCTAGCACGGTTAGGCACGGCCCGAATAAGCACGGGCCGATTAGGCACTACACCTTATTCGTGCCGTGCCGTGCCGGCCCGGCGTGCCAAGGTTGTGGCCCAGGCACAGCACTAAGGCTAATTAATAGTGCCGGGCCGGCACTATGGCACTATCGGCCCAATGGGCTAGTGCCGGCCCAGGCACTAATCTTGCAAAAATTTAGATTTCAAAAAAATGCATAACAGAATTCACAATCTGACTATCTGAGATGATTTCCAACTTCAAAATTCAAAATTTATAACAAAATTTTGAAAAATTTACAGTTCAGAACATTTCACATGAGAATTGCAAAACAGAAATCAAACCAACACAACTTTAAACAAGTTTGAGCTGGTGCAATGGCTGCCTCATTAAAAACCTATCTAGGTAAAACTCACACCTCGTGAGAAACCCTAGATAGGGAAAAAGAGTGCAGCCCAGCTCAATCAGATTATTTCACATCAGTATCAAAGTTTACATCCAGTCCAAGGCATTACAAGTTCACACAAACACACATTACAAGTTTACAACTCATCAGAATCAGCATCAAGATAAAGATTATCAAATTTCAATTGAAGTTCCTTCAATTCCTTGTCGTCCACCAATGTTTGAATCCTCTTTTCAGAGGCTTCCCAATCCTTGACACATGATAGAATCTCTACCATTTCAGGAGTTAAACGTCGTCGTCGCTCTTCTATGACTCTGCCACAAAGACTAAATGCAGATTCAGATGAAACAGTAGAAACAGGCACAGATAGAACATTTCTAGCTAAGATGGAAAGAACTAGAAAGTACAGTTTATGGTCCTGCCACCAGTTCAAACAGTTGAAATTATCATCATATTGTTAATTGACTAGATCACTATCCAAATAGTGTGAAAGTTCAGTTCCTATACCAGTACCAGGAACAAGATTGCTTGCAACATGCAAAAGTGATGTGGCAGAGGTTCTTGTGGACATAGTGGAAGGGGTGGAAGAGGAGAAAGGCATACCAGAACCAGAATCTGGATCATCATCCAAAATAAAATCCCAAGCAGTGAATTTCTTACCAGTACTGTCTGCCTGTGATGGTCTCTGCAATCTTATAGCACCAAACTTGTTATCATATGTGTTATAAAGTGTATGGAGATGTGCTCTGACCTCAGTTAAATATGCAAAATAATCAGTACCAGTAAGAGAAGATAACAACCTAAAGTAATGGTATGTCCCTCCAGTACTTTAGAAATTTGTCTTTCATAGGGATAACTACAGTTCTAAGCATTCTATCATTTTCATAAGTCTGTAGGTGTTTAGCAAACTTAATAAGATGATGCAACATAAGGGTGGAGGTAGAGTAGTAAACACAGCCAGCATAAGATCAGCATTGTTCTCACCAGTGTGAGATACATCAATAAGCCTAAAACCAATTATCCTTTTCTCTAATTGCCAAGCAGAATTAACATAGTGGGCAACCACAGAAAGGTAATCCTCCTTGGCATTACCAGACCATATATGAGATGTGAGCGAAACAGATGTAACACTAGAGTTAAAAGACTCGATAAGCTTACCACGTGAATCAGTAAAGTATTTTTTAAGATCTCTAGTGGTGGTTTGCCTAGATACAGGAACAAATCTAGGATTATGAGCAAGCTTAATGTATTCCTTAAATTCATCGTACTCACCAAAACTAAGTGGAAGATCAAGTCTAGCAAACAAGCGACAAAGTTGAGTACGAGCAACCTCAGCATTGTACTCCCAATGTCTAACAGTACCATCAGGATTAAAATGAATTAATGATTGAGACGACCGAGACTTATCAATTCTAGCCTGACATTTAGACCTATGCCTCAAGAGATGGCCAGTGCCACCAGTAGATAGAGCAGAATAAACACGACTGCAATGGTTGCACTTAGCTTCATACCTGACGTTTTTGCCCCCAATTACCTTAAAGATCTTCTCAAAGTCATTCCAAACATCAGAGGTCGTGGAACGGGACCTCTTCTGGCTGCCCTGGGTGGAGTCCTCCTGGCAGGCCGCAGCGCCACCGTCCTCGGCATCAGCTCTGATGTCGGTAGGATCAGCACTGCTGCGGCCGCCTAAGAGCTCCTCCCTCTCCAAGCCCAAGTCTACCACATCATCCCCGGTTCCACCCAACAAATGAAGTTCATCGTTGATGCAGGGCCCATCCACTTCGTCAGCCATCACCAGCCCTCTGGTTCCTCAACGGATTCCTATAAATCCGGAGCACCAGAGCTGCTAGTGAGGTCAACAAAGAAATGATGAAGCCTTTAGGAGATGATGAGCAAACTTGGACAGAAGGGACAGAAGTATACACAGAACACATCAAGAACAAGAAGTAACAGAACTACAGAAGTGTAATAATGTACATGAACTGCAAAATGTAACAGATCTATACACAAAACACATCAAGAACAACTGAACAAGAAGTAACAGAGCTACAAGAAGTAACAGATCTATACAGAACTACAAGAAGTAACAGAAGTATACACAGAACACATCAAGAACAAGAAGTAACAGAACTACAGAAGTATCATAATGTACATGAACTGCAAAATGTAACAGAAGTATAAACATAACACATCAAGAACAAGAAGTAACAGAACTACAGAAGTATAATAATGTACATGAACTGCAAAATGTAACAGAAGTATACACAGAACACATCAAGAACAAGAAGTAACAGAACTACAGAAGTGTAATAATGTACATGAACTGCAAAATGTAACAGATCTATACATAGAACACATCAAGAACAACTGAACAAGAAGTAACAGAGCTACAAGAAGTAACAGAACTATACACAGAACACATCAAGAACAACTGAACAAGAAGTAACAGAGCTACAAGAAGTAACAGATCTATACAGAACTACAAGAAGTAACAGAAGTATACACAGAACACATCAAGAACAAGAAGTATCAGAACTACAGAAGTATAATAATGTACATGAACTGCAAAATGTAACAGAAGAATACACAAAACACATCAAGAACAAGAAGTAACAGAACTACAGAAGTGTAATAATGTACATGAACTGCAAAATGTAACAGATCTATACACAGAACACATCAAGAACAACTGAACAAGAAGTAACAGAGCTACAAGAAGTAACAGAACTATACACAGAACACATCAAGAACAACTGAACAAGAAGTAACAGAGCTACAAGAAGTAACAGATCTATACAGAACTACAAGAAGTAACAGATCTATACACAGAACACATCAAGAACAAGAAGTAACAGAACTACAGAAGTGTAATAATGTACATGAACTACAAAATGTAACAGATCTATACACAGAACACATCAAGAACAACTGAACAAGAAGTAACAGATCTATACACAGAACACAATACACATCAAGAACAACTGAACAAGAAGTAACAGAACTACAAGATGTAACAGATCTATACAGAAGCATAGGAAGGGAGCGGGTTAGAGGCTCAGAGCCTTAGAGCGGTACCGGAGAGGCGGACTGGCGGAGAGTCGGAGACGGAGAGGATGACGAAGTGGCGACCGTCAGTCGTCGACGCTCACCAAGTCACCAGTCGGCAGTCGCCAGCCGGAGACGGAGAGGATGACCGAGGGCGAGGAGGCGAGGAACTAGGAGGCAAGGAACTCTGGAGGCCTGCCGGCCTGGAGCGGAGGAGTCGAGGAGACTAAGCGACGAGCCGGCGAGGGAAGCGAGGGGGCGAGCGCGAGAACCGAGAAGCGGCAGAGGAAGCGATGGAGAGCCGGGGAGCGGGGGGGAATGAATTAGGGTTCACACCCTCGGCTGGCCGCGGTTTTTATACTAGGGCCCGAGGAAACCCGACGGCTGAGAATGCTTCTACAAGATCGAACGACTGGGGTTAAATCTGTGTCGGGCCGGATCAGGCACTATCGAAATCCCGTGCCATGCCAGGCCGGCACTATGGGCCGAGGTGCCGGCCCAAGCACTACCCGACCCCTAGTGCCGGGCCGGCACTAGCACTAAGCCATAGTGCCGGGTCGTGCTAGTGCCGGGCTTTTTCGTGCCGGGCCTAGTGCCGCCCACCAGGCACGACCCATCTGGCCACCTATACCCCGCAGCCGCGAGAAGGCGAGGTCGTCATCTTCGAAGCTTTTTTCGACGCGGGACTGGGGTTCCCCGCTTCGGAGCTCCCGCAGTTGTCCCCTAACGGCGTGGCCTGCCTTGCCATTTTCGAGTGGGCCATGCGCGCTGAAGGCTGCGAAGGGAGGGCGGAGGTCTTCGCGCAGATGCACGAAGTTCTCTGCCAGCCAAAGAAGAAGGGAGGCCAGATACTGGCCTTTGGGAGCATCAATTTCCAGCTCCGGAGGAAGTACGCGGACTCCTTCCTGGCGAAGGCCATCAACGAAAGATGGTATTCCAAGTGGGTGAACTAGTGGTTCTACGTCCGCATAGGGCTCAGCTCTGGCCTCGCCGGGATCACGCGCCACATTTGGTTCTGGAGGGAAGCGCGCATCGAGACCAACGCTGGCTCGATCTCCGCGAGGATCCAGCTTCTCCAGATCATCGCCCGCCGAATGAGCATGCGCGACTTGGCGGAGGAGTTCGTGGCCCTTGAGATCCCTCCGCTGAAAGAAGAATGGCCGACGTCGCTCCGGAGCAGCCGGGACGAGTCGATGCCAGCGGAGCTCTCTCGCCAGCTTGGTAAGTGTCCGCACCTATTAACTTCGTTCCCGTCTTTCGTGCTCGAAGGGTACTCCGGTCCTGATCTTCGAACGCAGGGTCGCTCGTTGCCCGGACCCCCGAGGAGGTGGCCCGCATGACGGAGAGGATTCTCGGAGCCCCTACCCCGGCCGAACGCACTCGGCGGCTGGAGCTGGTGGGCTCCTGGGAGCGCTCCAACAGAGTGTGGGGGACGCTCGAGCTCTCGCCTCCACCCCTTCCGGAGGGTGAGGTCCTCCGGGCTGTCTCGAAGAGGAAGGTGGGCGACTCCGACGGTTGCCTATCCCCTCAGCACCCCCAAGAAGAAGAAGATAGTGAAGGGCCCCAAGCAGCTTTCTCTGGGACACTCCTCCGCCTCCCACTCCGAGTGGGGAGGTTCTAGCGACGGGGCCCAATCGGAGTCGGGGGACCCTCCGGTAATTCCGGACCCGGCCCCGTCGGTCTGGCCGAATGCTGGAAGGACCGGAGATGCTCCCCCTCGCTCGGGCCCCACGGAGCCCGTGCCGAGGGCCGGGCAGGAGGCGCCCATCATCGAGGCGACGCCGCCTCCCGAGACTGCTCTCCCGCGTGAACCGACTTCGTAGGGGGTCTCCGCCGGCTCCCATGGGAGCAGGGAGATGGACAGCTTGGACTGAGGGGGCTGGCCGACCCGCTTGGCGCCGTCGAGGGGAGCGCCGACATGGAGGCCGAGCTCGCCGCGGCGGCGGCGGGCTCCCCGGTGAACTTGATCGACAATCTTTTCTACCGCTCGAGCCCATCGGGACCTGCCCAGCTTCCGGAGGACCTTACCAAGGCCGCGGACGAAGGTATGATAGCTTACCCATCCTTTCCCCAAACGTTGGGGCCTTCTCGATCTCAGTCTTTGCTCGCTTACGCAGGCACATCTGCCCGGGTCGTCGAACCAGTCGTTCCGCTTCCTGACGATGTTGCGGATGCAAGGTCCAGAGCCTCTGTTAGCACGATGAGGACTTCGGGGCAACGAGGTGGAACGGAGTCCGAAGCCTTCGAAGGGGCCTCTCTGGAGGCCGTCGAAGACGCAGGGAACCAACCTCGGCCCCCTTACGACTCTCGGGGCGCGCGCGCCGCCGTTCCCCTCTTGCGCCCCTTCCTGGCGGTCGGCGAGGACTTCGCGTCCAAGGTGGCCCCAGTCCATGACTACTACCTACGGCTGCGCGAGGCCCCGGTGGTAGGTGAACTGGGGCTATCAGACGACCTGGACCTTGGCAGGGCCATCGAGACTGTAGCGGGCCAGGTACTTTATTGGCGTGCCCTCAATGAGCCCCTAGCTCTTCTTCTGATTATCTTCCTTGCGCGCAGGTGGTTGCATTGGCGCAGGGTTCACTGATTGCTCTGCTTTCCGAGCGCCAACACCGCGAGGCGGATGCCGCGGGGCTTGCGGCCCGAGCGGATACCGCGGAGAGACTGGCCCGCGAGCGAGCAGCGGAGGTCGAAACCCTTCGGCTCCAGGCAGCAAAGGTCGAAGCGCTCGAGGCCCAAGTGGCGGAGATGGACTCCCTCAAGGCCCGCGTTGCCGAGCTGGAAGGGCTCCGGGCTCGAGCCGTGCGAGCCGAAGAGCTGGAGGCGGAAGTCGACGCCCTCCGGGCCTGAGCTGCCGAGGCGGAGGGGCTTTGGTCCCGGGCTGCAGAAGCAGAGCGGCTCGAAGAAGAGGTTTCCACGCTCCGGACTCAAGTCACGGAGGTGGGCGAGCTCCGGGAGGCGGCAGCTAACGCCGAGGCCCTCGGGGCCCGAGTGGCCCAGATGGAGCAGGTTGAGGTGGACCTCGCCGCCCGAAACGGGGAGATGACCGAGGCACTTGCCGAGGCAGGGAAGACGGCGGCTGACACTGCGGTGTCCCTCCGGAAGGTGCTGGCGCGCTACGGCACCGGATGTGGCACGTTCGACATCACCCGGGAGCCCCTGGTCCGTCGGGTGAAATTTATCCAGTCCGCCATCCGGCAAATACACCTTACCGTAGCGCAGTACGGCGAGTTGTCTACTCGGGTGGCCGCTTACGGGATTCTTCGACATCTCGAAGTGTCTATACTTCCTCTTCCTTCGCCTTCGAGCTCGCATCCGGTCACCTTCATGGGGGATCACCTCCGAACGCTGAGCCCTGCGCTGAGCCAGTCTTGGAGGGCGCTCAAGGCGGTCTGGCAGACTGAGGGCCCTGAAGCGATCAAGACTTGGCTGGAGAAGGCGTTCCGCGCCCACGGTCCTCCAGCTCCCTCGAAGCCTTCGGCCTCGGCCCGCCAGCCGGACCCGAAGGTGTAGCTTCTTCGAGATCCTCTCGTTGTATTAGCCTGTAATAGGTCGAAGTGCTTGAATTTGACGACGCTCTCCGACATCGATGGGCTATCTTCGAGGCTCTGAGAGCGAATCGTCCTGCACGCTTCGTCCTTCCCCGTAGTAGCGATGGACACGCGGACCCCGACGTCTTCCGAGGGGTTCTGAACCTTGTTAAGGAAGAAGAAACAGGGCCCCGCTCCTTGTCTTCGTCTCCCGAACTGGTGGACTGGTCTGATACGGAAGCCGGCCTAGACGAAGCGCCCCCCGGGGGGGCAATCTGCGCAGCTGGGCCCAACATCAAGAAGACCAGAGGGCCTTTCGTGCTCAGAAGAAGGAGGAGGAGTGGAGGAAGAGGAAGGGGAGGTCCACTCGAACCGTGTCCGGGCCTCGGGCCGAAGCGCGCTCTGGCCCAGGTGGCCCCTCCGACCGAGGGGGCCTTCGGTTCTTGCTTGGCATGGATGAAAACTTCTCTTGATCCTTCTCTTCTGTCTTTGATTTGTAACAAACATTGTACGCCCCCTTTTTCCTTCTTTTTCCAATATATGTGGTTGATGCCTTTCTCCTTGCTCCTTCCCTTCCCCCCTCCTTAGCGGGTAGTCGGTTTGCCGGCTGGGCGCTAACCAGCTAGGAGGAAGGCGCGGTGAATGCATCTCACCTACAAGGGTAGGATAGTTTGAACGGGAGCTTGAAATCTGACTAAGTGCACCTCGGGTCGGGGCTCGGGTTCAAACTTCAAGGCGACGTCGAGTCAGGGCTCGGAACCCGATTGCGAGGGTGCATCAAGCCGAAGCGCGGAACCCGATTGCGGGGGTGCGGCGAGCCGGAGCTCCGAACCCGATTGTGGGGGTGCGTCGAGCCGGAGCTCGGAACCCGAGTGTGAGGGTGCATCGAGCCGGAACGCGGAACCCGATTGCGGGGGTGCGTCGAGCCGGAGCTCGGAACCCGATGCGGCGGTGCGTCGAGCCGGAGCTCGAAACACGAGTGCGAGGGTGCGTCGAGCCGGAGCTCGGATCCCGAGTGTGAGGGTGCATCGAGCCGGAGCTCAGAACCCGATTGTGGGGGTGCGTCGAGCCGGAGCTCGGAACCCGATGCGGTGGTGCGTCGAGCCGGAGCTCGGAACCCGAGTGCGAGGGTGCGTCGAGCCGGAGCTCGGAACCCGATTGCGGGGGTGCGTCGAGCCGGAGCTCGCAACCCAATATGCTTTGGTGAAGCGAAACTCTTAGAGTCGTTGCGCGTTCGCCATGGGCGAAAACATTTGCCTGATTATTTTATTACGCAATTTGGATACAAAAGCAGGCGCTATCGGCCGCTAGCGGAATACGCTTATGAGACTATGGAAAGTAATGCTTCAGGTGCTCCGCGTGCCAAGTATGCTTCAGCTCCTCGCCTTCCAAGGTGGCGAGCCAGTAGGAGCCCGGGCGCTCGGACCTTGTTACAATGTATGGTCCTTCCCATTTGTTGCCCAGTTTGGTCGGAGCGGCCACCGCGTGAAGGACGAGGTGCCCCGGCTGGAACTCATTGCGCTTGACTTTGGGATCGTACCATGCCGTTGTCTCCTTCTGATACTGGGAGAGGTTGGCAATAGCTCGGAGCCACGTCTCTTCGGCTAGGTCGAGGGAGACGGTGCGCTCTTGATCGGCGTCGGGTGCTGTGATGCGTAGCGAACCGGCGTGGAGCTCCGTTGGGGTCATTGCTTCATCGCCGAACAGGAGGCGAAATGGGGTGAAGCCGGTAGCTCGGGAAGTGGTGGTTCGGATAGACCACAAGATCTTCGGCAGCTCGTCGGGCCACGATCCTTTGGCTAAGCCAACGATGCGTTTGTTGAGGCCCGAGAGGATGTGCCCATTAGCTCGCTCCACAGCCCCATTAGACTGGGATGCCACACTGCGGCGAAGCAGAGCTAGACCCCCAACTCGTCGCAGAATGCCCGGAAAGCCCCAGCATTGAACTGCGCTACGTTGTCCAATGTGAGCTGCCTGGGCACTCCGAAACGGCACATGATATTCTGCCAGAAGAATTTCTGGATGCTTCGGGATGTGATGGAAGTCAGTGGCTCAGCTTCGACCCACTTGGAGAAATATTCGACGGCGATGACAGCAAAGCACAGGTTGCCTTTCGCTCTAGGAAATGGTCCAATGAGGTCCATGCCCCATCGGGCCAACGGCCACACAGGAGGGATGGGTAGCAGGCTGGCTGGGGGTCGGTGACTCTGCCGCCCCATCCACTGACAGCCTTGGCAAGTGCGGACGAGTTCTTCGGCGTCGGCAACGATTGTGGGCCAGTATATGCCCTGCTGGAGAGCTTTGCCCGTGAGGGCCCGTGGTGCCAGGTGACTTCCGCACAACCCCTCGTGGATTTCTCGGAGCATGGTCACTCCGTCCGAGTGAGAGATGCAACGGAGTAGCGGAGAACATACCCCCGACTTGTATAGGATGCCATCGATGACCTGGAAGGACCTTGCGCGGAGCTGGAGGCGAACTTGGTCTGGGCTAGGATGATCGTCTTCGCTGCCCGCGAGCGTGCGCGGGATGGGCTCCCGCCAGTCGCCATCGACCGTACACAGTACTGGAGCTGGCCGGGGTGACGACGGGGGATTATCCGAGGCGGAGGTGGACGCCTCACTGCGAGGAGGCGCCGAAGGTTGGATGGTCTCCTTGAAAAAAGCGCCCGGTGGCAAGGCTTGGGCTCCTGCCCCGGCTTTGGCGAGGGCATCAGCTTGGCCGTTTTCGTCTCGCGGGATGTTTTGGACGGATATACCCTCGAAGGATGCTTCGAATCTACAGATGTCGTCGAGGTAGGAGGCAAGGTCCAGGTGCTTAGCCTGGAAACTCTTGTCGATGTGCCCGGCGACTACTTGGGAATCGGTCTTGAGGACCACGTGCGCTGCTCCCAGCGCGTGCGCCTTGCGGAGACCCAAGAGGACCCTTCGTACTCGGCGATATTGTTGGTAGCCTTGAAGTTCAGCCGAGCGGAATACAAGGCCTGCTGGCCGGAGGGGGAGACGATAACTGCTCCGGCTCCAGCCCCCGAAGCCTGGTAAGCACCGTCCGAATAGACAGTCTAGATTGCCGCGCTTGTTTTGGTGCCGGCGTGATCAGGTGCCATCGTCCACTCCGCGACGAAGTCGGCGAGGATTTCGGACTTGATGGCCGTACGGGCGACGAAGGAGATTCCGAACGGGGCCAACTCCACCGCCCACTTGCCAATGCGGCCGGTGGCGTCCTTGTTCCGGAACATGTCACCAAGCGGGTAGGCAGTCGGGATGATGACATCATGGGCCAGGAAGTAGTGTCGAAGTTTCCTGGATGCCATGACGAGGGCGTAGGCCACTTTCTCGAGCTCGGAGTACCGAGCCTTGGCTTCGGCGAGGGCTTCGGAAACGAAGTAGACGGGGCGCTGCATCAACTTCCCGTCGCGTGCTTTCTCATGGACCAGAGCCGCACTTGCCGCGTTGCCGGAGGCGGCGAGATAGACCAACAAGGGGCTGTCGGGCCGGGGTGTGGCAAGGGCCACGAGGCCGGACAGATACTCTTTGATTTGTTCGAAACAGTCCTGGCATTCGGGGATCCACGCGAAATGCTTTGAACCCCGAAGCGCCTTGAAGATGGGCAAGCTTCGCTCTGCTGATCTTGCTAAAAATCGTCCGAGGGCTGCCAACTGCCCGGCTAGCTTCTGTGCTTGCTTCAAGTTCTGCGGGGGACATGTTCTGCAATGCATTAACTTGCGTTGGGCTGGCTTCAATGCCTCGGCTGGAGACCAGATACCCAAGCAGCTTCCCTGCGCGTGCTCCGAAGACACACTTTTCTGGATTGAGCCGGATTCCACACCGCCGGAGGTTGTCGAAAGTCTCGGCTATGTCCGAGCCATGATGGCTCTTGGTGGTACTTTTGATGACGATGTCGTCCATGTATGCTTCCACATTACGCCCCATCTGATGACCCAAGGCTTTGGAGATCAATCTTGAAAAGGTGGCCCCTGCATTGCGGAGGCCGAAGGGCATCCAGAGGTAGCAGAATACTCCAGCGGGGGTGACGAAGCTTGTTTTGACTTGGTCTTCGGGCTTTAACCAGATCTGGTGATAGCTGGAATAAGCGTCGAGGAAATTGAGGAGCTCTGCTCCGGCTGTAGAATCAACTAGTTGATCAATGCGAGGCAAGGGGTAGGGGTCATGGGGGCAAGCTTTATTCAGAGAAGTAAAGTCGATACACATGCGCCATTTTCCAGATGTTTTCTTCTGGACAAACACTGGGTTAGACAACCAGTCGGTATGACTCACTTCCCGGATGACCCCTGCTCGATGCAGCTTCTCTGTCTCAGCCTTAGTGAGCTCGGCCCATTTGGTGGAAAGCTTCCGGAGCCCCTAGCGGACTGTCCGCGCCTTCGGGTCGACGGCCAGTGAGTGCTCAATGATCGAGCAGTCGACGCTGGTAATGTCCTCGTCGGACCATGCGAAGATGTCGAGGTTGCCACGGATGATGCCCTCGAGCTGCGCTGACACCTTCGGCTCCAGACCCCCTCCGAACTTGATCGGGTACTCCTTCCCGTCTTGGGTTAAGATCTTGGTAATGACCTCCCCCTCTGGGAGAGGTTTTGCTGGGCGGCCCTTCTACCCGGGGTCCCCGCCTCCGGGGAGGTTGGCTCCTTCGGCGCCTTCACGGACGCTGTGAATCTGTCGTGGCTCCAATGGCGCCGAGTGACCGTACTCGACCCGGCGGGCTGCGGCCTGGTCACCCAGAATTGACAACACCCCTCCCGGAGTTGGCATCTTGAGGCATAGGTAGTTGTGGTGAGCGATGGCTCCGAAGTGATTGAGCATCCCCTTCCGAAGATGGCGTTGTAGGCGTACGGAGCATCGACCACGTCGAACAGGATCTCTTCGCAGCACTGAAGGGGGGAGTCGCCGAAGGTCACCTCCAGCATGACCTGGCCCAGGGCGTCGAGCGGGGGGCCTGCGAAGCCTTGGAGCGGACGTGAAGCCGGCAGTAGGTGCTTGCGCGACAGGCACGGCTGATCGAAGGCCTGCACGAAGATGATGTCAGCGGAACTCCCTCCGTCAACCAGTATGCGACGCACCTCAACTCCGCCAATGTCTGCTGAGATAACGAGGGGGTCAGCGTGCGGGAACTTGACTCTGGAGGCATCTTCAGCGGTGAAGGTGATGGGAACATGGGACCATTCCGGGAGGGACGAGGGGCCGGACGTGCCGATATGTCCGACCTCCCGAACGTAGTCCCGGCGCTGTCGCTTAGACAGAGCCCCCAGGGCTCCCCCTCCGGATATGGGGATGACCACTCGCTTCCCCTGATCCGGTGCATCCTCGAGCTTAGGGGCCGGGACCCTGCCGAACTCCGGGGCCAGGCCCATGACTTCCGGCTCGTCGCGGCGCCCAACTACCTGGACCGCTTTTGGGCGAGGGATAGGGATCCCCCTATCGGTGGAACCACGGACGGCATTGCGCTCGAGGTAGTCGCTGCGGAGGGCAAGTATGGTCCGGCAGGAGTCGGTGTCGTGGCTCCGGTTTTTGCCGTGGACGCTGCAGTAGAAGGCTCCTCCGGAGAGCGCTCGAGGCGGAGCCTTGGCCCCGATGGAACGGCTTCCGCTGGGTGTGTGCAGTTGCTTGGCGGGAGCTTGAGGGATAATGTTAAGGACTTCTCCCCGAAGATGCTTTCGGCCTCATCGAGAGTCCAGGTGGACGGAGTCCTGCCGGCCGGACTCTTGGCGGCGGAGGTCGGGAGCGAGGCATGCTCCCCGGCTGAGGTCCGGCGGGGCTTCATACATCCTGGCGCTCGAGGCCCGGACAGGGACTATCATCGCTTGCCGGCGCATCTGGCCCTCTTCGGACCGGGCGTATTCCTTGAAATACATCATGAGTTGGGCCACCAAGGAGATGGGCTTCCGGTGGAGCTTGTCGAGGAGGTCTGGGTGGGTGACGCCTTCTCGGGCAGCATCGATGACGGAGGAAGCCGAGAGCCCCTTGATCTGGGCCTTGGTGTGCGTGAAGCGTTGGGAATACTGCTGCAAAGTTTCTTCGGGCTGCTGCTTCACTTGGAAGAGGCTCCCGGTGGACATAGGGGCCACAAAGGTCCCTTGGAAATTGTTGACGAATTTCTTCCTCAGTTGATCCCACGAATGGATGGTCCCGGGTCGGAGTGACCAGAACCACCGGAGGGCGATCCCTTCGAGCGCTAGGGGGAAGCATTTAGCCATGGTGTCTCGGCTTCCCCCAGACGCTTCTATCGCCAGGGCGTACGAGCGAGAGAACTCTCAAGGGTCAGAATCCCCGGAGTACATGGGAAGCTTCGCAGCGCGAATCTTCGAGCCGAAGCGCACCCTCTGAAGGTCCGGGTGCAGGGGGGACTCCTCGTCGTATGACGGATTTTCTTCATTCGCTGGATCTTCGTCATTGCTCAGCGCCACAGACATAGCTTTCGCGGCGCGGGGGGCTCCGGAGGGCGGAGCGACGCCTCCTGGCGCCACAAGGCCAGTTCTGCCTTTAGCCGAGCGTTCTCGGCGGCCAGGGCGTCAGCTTGGCTCCCGCTTCCTCCTAAAGCGGTATTGGGGTCCCGCGAGTGGATGTAGTCGGTCCGAAGGGACACCACCGGGGGTCCGCTCGGAGGACGCTGCTCCGGAGGCTCCTCTGGCAACCCTGCCAGGTTGACGGAGGCTGGCTCAGGTAGGCTGATAGGGCCCCGGGCCTCGGGCGTCCCTTCCGGCACCTGGGTTGGCTCCAGGGAGGGCGCCCCAACGGGCGCAACAGCGGCGGCCGGAGGACTGGGGTCAGGGACCAGAGCAGGCTTGACCCCGACGGCGTGGGCTAACCGGGCAGAGGAACCGTGCTCGCTCCCTTCCGACCCGACATGCTTTGGTGAGTGGGTGTAGAGGACGCTAGCTTCTTGAACTAAGGTCCCCACGGACGGCGCCAACTGTTGGAACGACGGATCGGACCAGCAGGTTTTCTTAGTGGGAACGAGAGTAGTGTATTCAATGCTCCTTGAGCCTGTAGCTTACAACTAGAGTTGGGGGGTATTTATAAGGCGCCCCATCCAGAGGACCAAGCGCCTTTGGACCGCCAACTGCTACATGGCCAGACGTCGGTCGGTAGTACAAACAAAACGGACTATACACAGTACAGACAAGAAGATTCAACTCTGACAGCGTATCAGCCGTGTCGGACGCTGCCTGCGCCGCCCGACATGGCTCAGAGGATCGCGATCCTGTCTCCCCGTATATTTGTCTAGTCCTTTTCCCGCCAACACTCTCTCCAGATTCACTACCGCGAGTCGAGGAATGGCCCCCGGCAATCTTCTCTCGGGGGGTGGCCTCCGGCGCCCTTCTCCCGGAGGGTGGCCTCCGGCATCCTTCTGTCGGAGGGTGGCCCCTGGCGTCCTTCTTCCGGAGGGGGGCCGGCATCTCTCTCCCGGAGGGTGGCCTCCGGCTTCATCGCTCGTAGGTCCTAGCCCCTCCGGCACCAGGCTTCGGACCCCCTGGTTGTGGGCCTCCTTCAGCCGTCGGGATTATCTCCCCCAACATCCATAGCTCCGGCTGCAGCTTTTGCTAAGATGTCAGCTTGCATATTTTCTGCTCTAGATATACTCCGAATGGAAATCCCTTTAAATGTTGCTTCGATTTTTTGGATTTCTTCTAAGTACTTTGCAAGCTGTGGATGCCGGACTTGGAAACTCTTGTCTACGTGCCCTGCTACAATCTAAGAATCTGTTTTAATAACGACTCTTGTAGCCCCTAGAGCACGTGCCTTTTGAAGTCCCAATAAAATTCCTTCATACTCCGCTGTATTATTGGTAGACTTAAAGTTGAGTCTCGCGGAGTACATTGCCTTTTGCCCTGAAGGCTAAATTATCACAGCTCCGACACCTGCTCCAGATGCTTGGAAAGCTCCATCAGAGTAAATAGTCCAAATTTCTTCACTTGACTTCTCCGGAGCCCA
The DNA here is from genome assembly GCA_019279435.1 of Zizania palustris. Lineage (NCBI taxonomy): Eukaryota > Viridiplantae > Streptophyta > Magnoliopsida > Poales > Poaceae > Zizania > Zizania palustris. The sequence goes on along the minus strand of JAAALK010000289.1, from coordinate 23,932,897 downwards.
TGCTGCAGGGGGAGTCCACTCTGCCATGAAGTCGGCCAAAACTTGTGACTTAATTGTTGTTCTTGCCAGAAAAGATATGCCAAAGGGTGCCAACTCAACAGCCCACTTCCCAATTCTTCCAGTGGAATCCTTACTTCGGAGCATATCTCCCAAAGGATACGAAGTTGGTACAATGACATTATGTGCCAAGAAATAATGCCTTAGCTTCCTCGAAGCTATTATCACAGCATAAACGAATTTCTCAAGCTCAGAATATCTTGTTTTTGCTCCGGACAATGCTTCGGACACAAAATAAACTGGATTTTGTACCAACTTCCTGTTGAAATCAACCTCTCTAACAAGGACTGCACTGACAGCAGAGCCAGTGGCTACAAGGTAGAGGAGTAGGGTTTCGTTCGCAACAGGCACCGTGAGTGTAGCAAGGTTACTGAGATAATTTTTAATATCTTCGAAGCTCTTTTGACACTCCGGTGTCCATGCAAAATCTTCGGACCCTTTCAATGCTTTGAAAATAGGCAAACTTCTCTCCGCAGACCTTGCCAGAAATCTGCTAAGTGCTGCTAGACGACTGGTTAGCTTTTGCACTTGCTTTAAGTTCTCTGGGGGAGCCATCTTTTGCAACGCAGTTATCCGAGTGGGGCTAGCTTCGATCCCTTTGCTTGAAACTAGGTACCCTAACAATTTTCTAGCCTGCGCCCCGAAGATACATTTTTCAGGGTTGAGACGGATCCCACATGCTCGAAGGCTATTGAATGTTTCTGCTAAGTCTAGGCTATGCTGGTGCTTTAAAACACTCTTTATTACAATATCATCCATATAGGCCTCTACATTACAACCTAATTGATGACCTAGATCCTTTGCAATTAACCTCGAAAAAGTAGCCCCGGCATTTCTTAAGCCAAAGGGCATTCTTACATAACAAAAGACTCCTGAAGGAGTTACGAAGCTTATCTTGATTTCATCTTCGCGCTTCAACAAAATTTGATGATAGACGGAATACGCGTCGAGGAAGCTTAATAACTCTGAACCAGCAGTGGAGTCAACCAATTGATCAATTTGGGGCATGGGGTAGGGGTCGCGGGGGCATGCTTTATTCAGAGATGTAAAATTAATACACATGCGCCACTTCCCGGAAGATTTCTTCTTAACGAAGACTGGGTTGGCTAACCATTCCGTATGAGCCACTTCTCTGATAATCCCAGCCTTCAGCAACTTTTCAACTTCGTCTTTAGCAAGGACAGCTCTCTCCGCAGACATCTTTCGGAGTGCTTGCCTAACAGGCTGAGACTTCGGGTTCACAAGTAGACTGTGTTCAATAATGTCCCGACTGACTCCGGTAATGTCTTCATCAGACCAAGCAAAGACATCTAAATTGTCCTCAACTACTTTCTCTAAGGAGGTAGCAACTTCTGGAGGCAAGTCTTTACCAAATTGAAAAGAATATTCCTTGCCATCTTTGACAATAACCTTCGTTGCAATCTCTCCTTCAGGACTTGGTCTTGGGAAGGATCTTTTCGAGGATTCGCTAGGAGCAGAAAATTTCTCCGGATCATCTTGCACACTATTCACCTGTCTCGGGTCAAGAGGAGGGCCATGACCATACTCTGCTCTTCACGCGATGGCCTGATCTCCGAAAACAGTGAGCACTCCTGCTTGTGTGGGCATCTTCATACATAAGTAATTATGATGCGCCACTGCTCCGAATTGATTAACATGCCTCTTCCGAAGATGACATTATATGCATATGGAGCATCTACAACATCGAAGATCACTTCCTCTGTCCTGGCTAGTAGCCCCTCTCCGAAAGTAACTTCTAGGCCAATTTGGCCGAGGGCATCAAGAGGGGGTCCTGCAAATCCTTGCAAAGGACGGGCTGCTGGGAGAAGATGCTTTCTAGAGATGCAGAGTTGATCAAAAGCTTGGACAAAAATAATATCCGCCGAACTCCCTCCGTCAACTAGCACTCTCCGAACCTCAGTTCCTGCTATGTCGCAGTAATGACAAGTGGGTCTGCATGTGGAAATTTAACATTTGGAAACAATCACAAAAGTAGAGTGAAAGGCCAAGGTATGATCAAAATTAATGAAAATTTCTCTCTCACTAATGTTGCTTTGGTTGAGGACTTAGGGTACAATTTACTTTCTGTCTCACAATTGCTTGATGAGGGCTTTGAGGTTCATTTTGGTCGTGATGCCTCTCATGTGCTTGATTCTTCTGGTGCTTTCATTTGCAAGATCTTGAGAGAGGGAGAGTTTTTGGAGATGATTTCTCTGAGTCATTTGGATCTTCTCATTGCCTTTTAGCTGAACCTTCTCCTGAGCTTTGGATGTGGCATAGGATACTAGGGCACATGAGCTTTGATCTTCTTGCGAGATTGAGTGCCCTAGGACTCATCCGAGGATTGCCCAAGATAAAATTTGAGAAGAACCTGATTTGTGCTCTATGTCGTCTTGGAAAAATGGTTGCCGCCTAGCATTCCCCCATAAACATGGTAATGACTAAGCGACCCGATGAGATTCTTCACATCGATACTGTTGGTCCATCCCGGGTTAGCTCATTAGGCAGAAAGTGGTACGATCTTGTTGTTGTTGACGACTACTCTCATTACTCTTGGGTTTTCTTTCTTGTGAGCAAGGATGAAGTGTTCATACACATTCGGATCTTAGCATTGATACTATTCAATGAACTCCCTGGTGCAATGAAAGCTATTCGAAGCGACAACGGCATCGAGTTCAAGAATAACTATTTTGCAAATTTTTGCATTGAAAATGGAATTAAACATCAGTTTTCTGCACCTAGAGTCCCTCAACAAAATGGTGTGGTTGAGAGGAAAATCGCACACTTGTGGAGATGGCTAGGATGATGCTCAACTAGCATAGGACTCCTAGAAAATTTTGGGCTGAAGCCATCAGTACATCATGCTACATCTCCAATAGGATCTTTTTGCGCTCTTTGTTTAATGTGACTTCTTATGAACATCGCTTTGGGATGAAGCCCAAGGTCACTCACTTCAGAGTGTTTGGATGCCGTTGCTTCATCCAAAAGTGAGGTAATTTGGAAAATTTTGAATCGCGCGCATCTGATGGGATAATTTTGGGCTATTCTTTGCATGGTCACTCTTATCGTGTTTTCAATCTTGAAACTAAAACTATAGTTGAATCTTGTGATGTGTCTTTTGATGAGAGTTCTCCATGTGTTATTAGTACTGATTTTGAACTTGCAAGTGAGCATGATATGAGTGAAACACCTTTTGAGGAAGAAGAACCATCAGATGATGAAGATCTTGATGTTGTACCACTACTTCCCTCTATGGCAACTCCAAAAGCTTCGTCTACTTCGACAAGAGGACCTGGATATTCTACTTCTGAGAGCTTGGAATAAACTTCGGCAAGAGTTGAGGGGGAGATTCTTTTACAAAGAGAAGCACCACTTCGTATTCAAAGAATGCATCCTCTAGATCAGATCATCGACGAGCTAAATGAACGAGTAACTCGATCTCATGATCATTTTGTTGATTCTGCTTTTGTTGCAAATTTTGAACCATTGGATGTTAGTCACACTTTGTTTGATGCAAGTTGGATCAACGCCATGCATGAGGAATATGAAAATTTTGATAGAAATCAAGTTTGGATTCTCGCTGATCCACCCCCTAACATTCACATCATTGGAACAAAATGGATTTTCAAAAACAAAAAAGGGGGGATGGGGATATAATGAGAAACAAGACTACGCTTGTGGCTCAAGGGTATTCTCAAGTCGAGGGGATTGATTTTTGAGAAACTTTTGCACCGGTAGCTCGACTTGAGGCCATTAGGATCTTCCTTTCTTTTGCATCTTTGTGTGGTTTTAAACTCTTTCAAATGGATGTAAAAAGCACTTTCCTAAATGGTTTCATAGGAGAGGATGTGTATGTCAAGAAGCCTCCTGGCTTTGAAAATCCCAAGTACCCTCATAGACTCATTAAACTTCACAAAGCTCTATATGGACTCAAGAAAGATCTAAGGGCCTGGTAAGACGGCCTTAGGACGTTCTTGATTGAGCACGGGTACAAAACGGGATGGGTTGACAAAACTTTGTTTACTCTCATACATGGCAAAGATTTCTTACTCGTTCAGTTATAAGTTGATGATATAATATTTGGTGGTTCACCTCATGCTGTTGTCACCGAGTTTGCTGAATCCATGAGCAGAGAGTTCGAGATGTCGATGATGGGCGAGCTGACTTTTTTCCTTGGTTTGCAAATCAAGCAAAGCAAACAAGGAACATTTGTCCATCAAACAAAATACACTAAAGACCTGCTAAAACGCTTTATTGTGTGTCTGTGCGCTCATTATCAGGCTTCTCCTAGGGCATCACATCATCCAACTATCAAGTGCATTCTAAGGTACCTCAAGCACACTCTTGAATGTGGCATTTGGTATTCTGCTTCATCTTCATCATGCTTGAGAGGTTTTTCTGACGTTGACTTTGCTGGATGCCATATTGATCACAAGAGTACTTATGGGGCATGTCATTTTCTAGGTTCATCTCTTGTGTGTTGGTCTTCTCGCAAACAGTCTAGCATTGCACAGTCTACAGTCGAGGCTAAATATGTAGCTGTCGCTAGCTGTTGCGCATAGATTTTGTGGATGGTTTCTACTTTGCGGGACTTTGGGTTGGATTTTCACGAGTTCCATTGTTTTTCGATAACACAAGTGCAATTAGCTTAGCAAACAACCAAGTACAACATTCTAGGACCAACCACATTGACGTGCATTATCATTTTTTAAGAGATCACAATGCAAAAGGAGATATTGAATTGCGTTTTGTCGATACTCAGAATCAGCTTGCAGATATTTTCACCAAGCCTCTCGATGCTTCTCATTTTGCATTTTTGAGGGGAGAGCTTGGCATTTGTCATCCTTATGGCATCATGTGAGGGGGAGTTGTGTACTTTTGCATATGCTTCTGAAATATGATTAATTTCTTTCACGTGTACATGCTTTAGTGTGCACTTTACAATTCTACAATTATGTCTTATACTCTTGGTTGATGATGCTTAGAATGAATTCATCTATCTGTATGTCTTGAGCATGGCTTTTCTTTATGAAAATTTAAAAATGGTCACTACTAAGTCTGGAAACTTGATAGCTTTGTCATTTACACTTGGATGCTCATACACAACTTGATTTTGTTATGCTCAAAAATTAAAAAAATGGAAAAATTGAAAAATGAAAAATGACAATGATGAAAATGAAACAAAAATACTGAAGTTGTGATAAAATTGAAAAGATCTAGGTGGGTTTGCGTAGTCGCACTACTTTGTTCTGGACTGCTTACCATTGCAATTTGGTTTGAACTAGGATATTGAAGTGTATACCATGATCAATGCCTTAAGCTTTCGATGGTTTATCCTAGGCTTGGCTTGGTCGGTTAGCTAAGGTTGACTTGCAAATAACCTCTGGCACTTAAAAAAGGAAAAAGAATAAAAAGTTTAATTTCCTCGCATATCAAGTTTGCTGCGACTCCTTGTAGTGGGATGTGCTTTTCAATTTTGTTTTTGACTAGCTTTTGTATCTCTTACCTTGCCATGTCTAGTATGCTAGTATGGGTAGTGATGTTTTTAGTTGCTTAAACATCAAAATGCTTGCTCATTCTGATATTTAGATTGTATACATTCAAGCTTGTCATACAGTAAGTTAGGACAGTTTGTGAGGCACAAGAAGTGTGTGTACTGTAATTGGACTTAATTATATTCTGGAAGCATTGCACGTACATTTTACTCTCTCAACTCATGGGGCTATCTTGATGTCTGCATTGCCAAAGAGGGAGAGTTCAAGAATTTTTGTTGATTATGCTGATCTTTAAGCTTTTGAGGTAGTTTTTGCTCTTTCATCCATCTGTGTCAAGTGACATGTTTCTTATTTTTTGTCTCTTGTGTGCTGAATTTTTTCTTTAATCTTCTTTTGATCTTGAATTGTCAATGCACTCATCAAGGGGGAGATTGTGGAACCTAGTGAGGGTCATCATTATGGTTCAAGGTTATGATGAGTGATTGACGGGGTGTTTGTCATGAGTTTGTGTATGGATGTTTGGATAAGTGTTGTGTGTCTGTGTTTGTGTTCATGTGTAGGCTTGAGTTAATCATCAACTATCGATGGCAAGGGATCAGGGTTAGACGGGGAGTCTAATGCTAGATGGAAGAGGGTGTTAGTCGAAGTTGAGAGTGGACTCAGATGTAAGCATGGAGATCAAGCAGGACGTGAGATGGAGGTTGATCAAGACGAAGTGTCGATCGAGTCAGCGAAAGGGAAGCCAATTCAAGTGAAAGGGCGGCTCGAGGGATCGAGAGCGGAAGAGACTTGCTGGCAGTCGAGTTCGCGGACTAACGATGGTCGTCGATGATCGGGAAGGCTTTGTCGGTTTTTGCTAAAAACTGTCGAATCACTAAATGTTTTTAAATTCAATAAATAGGAGTTTATTTTTATTTGAGTATTTCAGTCTAATAGTGTAAACTTTTGGTATATTTTTAGAATTGTCAAGTTCTGAAAATATATTAAAAGGTTGAGTCTAGTTGTGTTTTTTTAGTAAAATAGGGGTAATTTTCAGGATATTTTATTCTGAAATTACTTTGGGGTCTTTTTGTAAAAGTGGCTTCTAGAATGTGCCTACTTAAGGGTCCTTATCCCTAAAGTTTGGTTGTGACTTTTGGATAAAAATCTTTAATCACAAAATACACCAAATACTACTGTTCGGATGAATTCTCCAGATCTGCAATAGTGATTTCGGTACTATAGCCCGTCATATTTCGATTGCTGCTTTGCACCTGATTGATCTGAGCTCTCCTATTCTTCTCTGGAACCTCCTGGAACACTTGATCTGTTGTGTTTGTGATCCAATCCAAGGATGAATAGCTACAAACAGGTGTGTTTTATGCATCTATACTCAGATTTCCCTGCTGAAGTTAGTGATTGATGGTTATTGAGAAGATCTGAAGGCTAGTTCTCTGTTAGTAATTTTTACTGCACTAGTTGCGGTAAGAGGTGGTAAACTTCATGTTGAGAAGACTTTTCTCTGTTTGTTTTATCCTTTTTTGCCTGATTGATCTGTTTCTTTTCTGCTGGGTGAAGTTATTCTGTTGTCAGATTTGCAATAGTACTGGTTTCTTCTCTTAGTGCAAACCTAAGTTGAAGCAGATTATTGAAATTCTGGATTATTGGTGAATAGACTGAAAACAGATACTCTGATTGTTTCATAATGTTTACCCTGAGAAAAATGTACCAATTCTGATTGAGTTTGCTTATCTGAGTTTATCTCTGATTTGTGTTCTTTAAGTGTAGCCCAAAGACTCTAGGTGTTCTACAGTTGTTTTGTTAATCCACTGAAAATGGGAAAATGCAGAAGTATTGAATTCAGTTTTTAGCAGTTTTACTCTAGTTTCATGTGATCTGAAAGTTTTACCCTGAAATTGGCAAGTTGGTGAAGTGTTGAATCTGAAGTTGCTCTCTGAATTTTAATTTGTATTCTTGATAACTCAGAGTATCAACTGTCATTAGAAGTGAGATGTTTTCTGAAGATCTCCAATGTCTGTCTGAATTGTTTCAGAAAATATCCTTACTGATCTAGCACCTTCTGCTTCTGAAGTTGATCTGGATGAAATTGTTGGCAACTCTGTTTGAGTGCTTGAAGAACTAAGCAAGTATTCCTATCAATTTGATTCAGATTTTCAAGATTTTGGTTGCATTAGAAGATTTGAATAGAAAATTGTAGAATCTGTTGAAAGCTATTTACTGTTTTTTCAATTTGTCAAACTCTACTCTAGATTTTCTGTTCCTGGTATATTGTCAATACCTTTTGAGCTGATTTTAATCTCTGCTAGTTGATTGTGCTTAATCCATGTATATGTGAGGATGCCTGGCTGGATTAATTCTGTTTAGAGTTATATCTGCATAAGTAGTTTTAGTTCTCTAGCAAGTGTTTTGTCTCATTAGTTTCAGCTAAGAACTGTGTTGTATTTGTTGTATTATTGTTAAAGAGTGCAAGCACACAGTCTCAACATTTCAGTTTCTGTTCTGAATTTCCTGAATTGTGCTGCTTTGTTTTGTACATCTCTTGGTTGTGGTATGTAGTGAGTTTTGTTAAGTTGGTGAATATCAATTGAATTAAGTTTTTCGTAGTGTACTGATTAATAATTTGAATCAGATTTGATGAACTTGAAGGTTGTCCTTTAAAAGTGTTGGTTGTACATCAAGGGTATAGTTTACAAATTGTTACTGTTCTATAACCTGCAAATCTGAACTAATATAAAGTTGCAATCTGAATTCTGAACTGAATTGAATCTGATTGGTACTATTCATCGTACAGAAATTTTCAGAAGTTGTTTTTTTCAACTAAAACCTTTTTGAAGTGATCTGAAATCTTTTGAATGGCTGAACAGATTCTATTAGAATCAAGTTAGATCAACCTGTTATAATGTTTTGGCACAAAGTGGCAAGAGCAAGTGTTAGATAAGATTTCTGTTTTTTGGTCTGTTTCGGAGTTTCAAACACCAATTACTTTTGTCGTTCATTCAGTTGTCGATCTATTCACTGTAGTTCGAAATATCAATTGTCTACAGAGTGTGTCGACACTTCAAACTCCGAACAAGACTAGATTTTTAATTTGAAGAGATTTTGTTGCTTTGATTCATTCTGATAGCTTTAGATTTGAGTTTGAAATTTTGGAGGTGCATTGGGTGATTTGAAAATGCCATCTGATTCACGAGAATTTGTCAAGGCGCCTATTCACCACCCTCTAGTCGCCATTCCGATCCCACACATGTGTTGATGCCAAGAATTGGTAAAGCCCAAGGCCCACCAAGGAAGGCGCTCTTGTGGGATCGGAATGGGCGACTAGAGGCGGTTGAATAAGCGCCTCGACTAATTTTTGTGAATTAAATGGCCTATTTCAAAAACACCCAACGCTCCTCTAAGATTTAGAATTCAAATTGATAATCAATAGAATTCAATCTTTAGTTAAAATCAATAAACATTGTAGCAAATGTGAAAAGATGAGTAGAACACACTTAATCAATACTTATGATGTTCTTTTGACTCATGTCCTTGCATGTGAGTATAGACTAGCCAATATGAACAAGCTGAAATCATTTCAATCAGTCAATGAAAACCATGGAGTAAAAACAGTTCAGAACAGGGAATTTGAGTGTAAAACTTGTAAAATTCAAACTCTGCCGAAAATTAGATGTTGAACAGTGATAGGTCATTTGGCACTAGAACATTTTCTTGCTGCCTTGACTACCTTACACTGAATAGTGTTGTCAGCAATTTGTAGCATATGAAAGAAGTATAACACAACATATGAAGAAGAAATCAATAAGTATAGTATTCACTAAAGAACATATTAGGATCAAGAAAGTTTCAAAACATAGCAGTGACAAGAAGTTAGCAAGGAAATTATTTTCAGTCTCAACAAATCAAAACCAGTACACAAACTGACCACCTAGTCATTTACTTGAAAATTGATCACAACAATCTTATATTGAAAAACATCTCTGATCACTTAATACATTTCTTCAATTCTGAACATGTTCTAAAGATTTCAGAGTTTAAAGCAATCCTTATGATATAGACTGAATTCAAAAGCAACTTACTACAGAACTTGTTATCTTTTTGGATGAGGCACAATGTAAAGAGAGCAGTACTCAGAAATAACAAACAGCAAAACTGAACCCTTTTAACAGATGTTCATGTTGTAACACTTTCAAACTACAATACTGATTTCACCTAACAACTTTGCTAGTGACATCAGCATGTAGGTGGTTAGCAGACAATGTTTTGTTACTACACCAACTGAAGTACAAATATATCCCTTCTGATCCACTGCTTTTTAAAACTGTTGGATGCCTTTTTGGTCGGCTAATAGATTATAGTATTTCAGAAGCAGATCAGAGGCCAACCAAAAGAGAAACAAGCTATAATCTGGCTGTTCTTGGCACTTGAACTGTCATTTTGAAAGAAACCAGAACAGAAGACATAACAGAAAGAAATAATTGAGCTCAAGATCATCAGGCCACTCCTGGAATGCAATCTTCATTAGGATGTTCAGTGCTAGTACTCTGTAATCAATTCAGGAGATGGACTTGTGTACAACATAGAACAAATTATATGAAGTAGAAATCTCAACTGAAACCAGTACTGATTTAAAAGCTCAGAGATGTACTACTGTACCCACAAGGCACGCACTCATCCCAAACGAGATGACCCATTTCACGGGAACTCGTGCCAAAACCTCAATATGAGATGTTCCAAGCGATAACCACCCGCTCTAGGTTTCGCCGGCGCGCCGGGCCGCATCCCGGCTAACGTCGCACCCCCTTTTGCGCCACATTGGTACAAGTCACCCGCAGGTGCAACTTGACCCATCTCCAAATGGTGGCCTCGGTTTGGAACAACCCATACCTTAGTTAGGACTTACCCACTAGACTTGTGGTTAGTACGTAAGTGTATTGCAACGGATCCCTCAGACCGGTCCTTGTAGTGCCCCGGGTGCTACCGACCAATGCCCTAGCTTGCACCCGGAACCCACCATGCATACACTCACAACCATAACTCATCACCAACAGAATTTCCAAGGAGAAGAAGTAATAGGGATCATATAATAGAACCATTTTGCTACGACTCATTTTTATCCTATAGCGATCGTGTCAATACATTGGACACTAGCTAATATCATTGATCATGTGGTGACAAGGAGGTTAGGCGAGATAGCATGGCTTGGGTTGCACATCAAGGTCGGGGGATCCTAAATAAATATAATGTAAGGGTTCATTTGACTAATGCATATATAACCTATGTGTTTTAGCGATAGTTTAATCAAACATGGGTTCAATATGCTCAAGAGATTGGTTTGGTGACTTGCCTTGTTCAGCAAAGGGAGAGGGAGGGACTTCGGGGAAGTACTCCGGCTCCTCGGCGACGTCGTAGTCTTTTAATATAATAAAGCAAAATAAAAAGAACACATTCAATCAAACAATATAACATTACATTAATAGCACATAAGTTACTGTTGGTTTGATTAAAAGTAAAATAATTTCCATTGTTAAGGTTCTGAAATTTATTTCATAAATAATTTTAAAGGGATTAAAATGAAGGGTTGTCCTTTTGAGAAAACAAATGTTTAAATGTGAATAGTCCCATATTAAGTTCCCTAATAAGTTTTGAAATGAAAAGATCATGGTAATTTAGTGTTTTGCAGTATATGAATAGAAAGGAATAAATATGAATTTTTCTGAAGTTCAAACATTTGAATTCATATTTTAATCCTAAAGGCATTTAAATATTTATTTGAATAAACATGAAAATGTCAAAGTAAACCTACTCTTTTTATTGCATAAACATGTAGAGAATAATTTTATGAATTTTCTGAAATTGGAATGGTAATTTTTAGAGTTCAAATGCATTAGATATGAATTTTACAAGTTTAAAAGTATTTCTGAAATTCATTTTCAATTTTTAGACTCCTCGGGTAGACGGTGAGCCAGGCCCACAGTGAACCCGCGCACTGTGCGCGTGCGCCGGGTCGATCTGGACCGTCGGATCCAGATCCGACGCGCGAGGGCGAGGCGGGACGCGTTAAAGTGACGTGGACGGCCAGGATTAAAACGTTTGAATCGGTACGCGATGGACGGCTTAGATGCGATGCGGGGTTTTAAAACTAACGGACGCACGAGATTAAAACGTACCCCTTCGCCGAGATCTAACGGATCAGATTAAACCGCACGCGGGGATTAATCGTCACCGTCAGATCCAGATCGCACGGTCGTGCGTGAATCCGACACGGCACGGGTACTCGACCCGTGCCGGTCGTCTTCTCCGACGACGGCGAGCGGGCCAGCGGCCACGGCGAGCGACGGCGATCGAACCTAAGGCCTAAATGGAACGAGGGTGGCATGGGGATCATGGGGGTACCTCGGCGGTGAGAAAAGGTCGACGGGGTGAGGCCGTCGATGAGCGGAGGCGGTGGAGGCGTTCGGGTCCTTGGCGGCGACGGCGATCCGGCGAGGTTCGTCGTCGACAGAGTGGTGGCCGGCGTTGGGGAGGTCCTTGCGGTTGCAGCGGTGCGGTCGATGTGGACGGAGAGGGGCTCCAGCGACGGCGAGCGGCGACTGAAGTGCGGGCGGCGGTGGAGAGTAAAAAGGTGAATTGGGGTGCTCCGGTTGGTTCTCGCAGTGTTAAGGCGTAGGGGTGCATTGCGGACGGCCAAGGGGTTTATATAGGGTCGTCGGCGGGGGCAGGGGGGCGTAATCGGGGAAGGCCGAGAGTAAAGGCTCTCTTCAACGCCGGCGAGCTCCTGCCGTGCATGCGAGCGCCAATCCGGGGGCGATGACGCGGTGAAATAAAGGGGGAAACGGTCGGGGGAGCGCGGGGAAATCAATGCCGGCGACCAATTAAGGAGAGGGGGCCGGCGGGGGCGGATCCGAGGCGGGATTAGGGTTTCGGCCGGCGAGGGGGGGGGGATTCGGGGGCGGATCCCGCGGGGAAGACGGGTCTGACAGGTGGGCCAAGGTGGTCAGCGGGAGCGAGTGCGCGAGAGAGGGGGCTGACGGGTGGGGTCGAGGCGTCGGGTTCGCGCGCGAGGGGAGGAATTCGGCACCGACAGGTGGGGTCGGCTTGTCAGCCTAAGGCGTGCGAGGTAACGGGCTGGACCGGCCAGGAGAGAGAGAAAGGAGGGAGAGGGCCCATTACTGTTTGAAACTATTTTCTGATTAAAAATAATTGCAGAAATTGATTTAAAATAATAGGGCTACTTCTCTGCTTGGTAAAAATTTATAAAAATTCTCAAAAATATATCTTGTTCTTAGGATCATATACAAAAGTTTCACCTCCAGGTTTGGCCATCTACTCTATGTTGTAGTTAAAAAGGGTATAAAAGAGTATTAAAGTATTTTCAGAAATAATAATTCCAAGAAATTGAATTTAATAATATTTTTATTGTTTTGAAAATTTGGGGTGTTACAAACCTATCCCCCTTACAAGAATCTCGTCCTCGAGATTGGAACGCTACTCGAATAACTCGGGGTATTGGGCTTTTAGTTCGTCTTTCTTTTCCCAAGTGGCTTCTTCGGCGGGATGGTTGTTCCATTGGACTTTGCAGAAGCGAACAACGCGACTCCTGGTTACTCTCTCCTTGGTTTCCAAGATCTTGATGGGTCTCTCTATGTAGGTCAAGTCTTCTTGGACATTAAGCTCTTGAAGGTCGGCTTGCTCGGTGGGTACACGGAGGCACTTCTTCAGCTGAGAGACATGGAACACATCGTGAACTCCTGCCAAGGATGGAGGCAGTTCAAGTTGATATGCCACTTCTCCTTGTCGACGGAGGATCTGGAAAGGTCCGACGTAGCGGGGTGCTAGTTTGCCTTTCATGTTGAACCTTTGAGTGCCACGGAGGGGAGTGACTCGGAGATAGACATAATCGCCCTCCTCAAAGGCTAGGTCTCTTCGACGGTTGTCGGCGTAGCTCTTTTGCCTAGATTGGGCTGCCTTCAATCGGTCTCTTATGATCTTAACCTTCTCTTCAGCTTCTCTTAATAAATCTGTCCCAAACAGTTGTGACTCTCCGGTTTGATCCCAGAGCAACGGTGTTCTGCACTTACGTCTATAGAGTGCTTCGAACGGGGACATTTGCAGGCTGGCTTGATAGCTGTTGTTGTAGGAGAACTCTGCATATGGTAAGTTCTTGTCCCACATTCTGCCAAAGTCTAGAGCGCAAGCTCTAAGCATATCCTCCAATATCTGGTTGACCCTTTCGGTTTGACCGTCGGTCTGTGGATGATAGGCGGTGCTAAAGTTCAGCCGGGTGCCGAGTTCCTCTTGAAGGTTCTTCCAAAACTTGGAGGTAAACTGACTCCCGCGGTTAGATACGATCTTCTTAGGAACTCCGTGGAGGCACACGATCCGGGTCATATACAACTCAGCCAACTTGGCGACGGTGTAAGTTGTCTTGACCGGAACGAAGTGAGCTACCTTGCTGAGTCGGTCAACGATCACCCAGATAGAATCATGACCAGCTTGGGTCCTGGGCAGTCCCGTGATGAAGTCCATTCCTATCTCTTCCCACTTCCATTCAGGGACCTTGAGAGGTTGAAGAAGTCCGGCAGGTCTCTGATGCTCTGCCTTGACTCGCCGGCATGTGTCGCACTTGGCCACATACTCAGCTATTTCTCTCTTCATGCTGACCCACCAATATTTTTCCTTTAGGTCCTGATACATCTTTGTACTCCCGGGATGGATGGAGTATAGAGTATCGTGGGCTTCTTGAAGGATGAGGGTCTTCAACTCAGGTAGGTTGGGTACGCATACTCGGTTTCCGAACCAGATGGTACCATGCTCGTCCTCGGAAAATCCAGGGGCTTTACCCTTCCTCATGTTCTGCTGGATCTCCAGGATGTCCGGGTCTTCCTTCTGCTTCTCTCGGATCTGGTCTATTAAGACAGGCCGAGACTCCAAGGCAGCGAGGTACGCTCGAGTGGTGATCACTAGGTTTAGCCTTTCCATCTCCTTGTAGAGTAAAGGAGCTTGGTCTTGAATCATGATGGCATTGCAGTACCCTTTTCGACTAAGGGCGTCTGCCACCACATTCGCTTTGCCCGGATGATAATGGATGCCCAAGTCGTAATCCTTGATCAGTTCCAACCATCTCCTTTGCCTGAGATTCAGATCTGGTGTGGTGAATATGTACTTGAGGCTCTTGTGGTCGGTGAATACCTCACACCGATTCCCCACAAGGTAATGTCTCCATATCTTCAAGGCATGAACCACGGCTGTTAATTCCAGGTCGTGGGTTGGGTAGTTCAGCTCATGCGGTCTTAGTTGCCGGGAGGCGTAGGATATCACTCTCCCTTCTTGCATTAAGATGCATCCCAATCCTTGACGAGAGGCATCGCAGTAGACGTGGAAGTCTTTCCGGATGTCTAGTAGAGTCAGAATGGGAGCTGATACTAGCTTCTTCTTGAGGGTCTGGAAGCTTTCTTCGCAGTCGGGGGTCCATTCAAACTTCACTTCCTTCTGCAGCAGTCTGGTCATAGGCTTGGCGATCTTGGAAAAATTCTCGATGAACCGGCGGTAGTATCCGGCCAATCCAAGAAAACTCCGGATCTCGGTCACCGTTGTGGGCTGCAGCCAGTTGGTTACCGCTTCAACGGTGGTTGGGTCCACTGCTATTCCTCCGGCAGATATAACATGGCCGAGGAACTTCACCTCAGACGACCAAAATTCGCATTTGCTGTATTTGGCATACAATTGCTGCTCCCTTAGCTTTCCGAGGGTCAGACGGAGGTGTGTTTCGTGTTCTTCCTTGGTCTTGGAGTATATGAGGATATCGTCGATGAATACCACGATGAACTTGTCCAAGAACTCCATGAACACATTGTTCATCATGTTCATGAAAAAGGCCGGGGCATTCGTGAGTCCGAACGACATCACGGTGTACTCGTAGAGTCCATAGCGGGAGGTGAAGGCAGTCTTGGGTATGTCTTCTTCCCTAATCCTCAATTGGTGATAACCTGACCTGAGGTCAATCTTGGAAAACACCGAGGATCCTTTCAGCTGATCGAACAGGTCGTCGATCCGAGGCAATGGATATTTGTTCTTGATGGTTACGTCGTTCAAGGCTCTATAGTCCACGCACATCCTCTTGGTCTTGTCCTTCTTCATGGCAAATATGACCGGTGCACCCCAGGGTGAGGTACTCGGTCGAATATACCCTTTTTGCTCTAGGTCTTCGATGTTGCTCTTGACTTCAGCTAGTTCATTAGCGGCCATCCAGTATGGGCGCTTGGAGATTGGAGTGGTCCCGGGGACAAGTTCGATTCTGAATTCGATGTCCCGCTTGGGAGGCATTCCGGGTAGGTCTTCAGGGAAGACATCTGCAAACTCCTTGACTATAGGCACCTCTTCAAGAGCTATCGAGCGAAGGGATGCTCCGAGTGGTTTGCAACTGGTCATCCGAAAGGTGATGGCTGCGCCTTCAGGGTTGGTCATCGTGACGGACTTGTTGGCACAGTCGATCACTCCCTTGTGCTTCATCAACCAATCCATCCCTAGTATAAGGTCGAGTCCGGTGCATTGGATGAGGACTGGCTCGGCTCGAAACAATATTCCTTGGATGTCAATTTGAACCTTAGGGCTGTATAAGCGGGCTAAGGTCCTATTGCCGGGGGTGGCAATCACCATGGGAATGGGTAGAGGGAGCACGTCCAGTTCGTTTGTTTTCACAAAATTTTCCGAGATGAAGGAGTGGGTTGCTCCAGAGTCAAATAATATGACAGCCGGTACGGAATTCACAGTGAACGTACCGAGCACGACTTCAGGTGCCTCCTGAGCTTCTTCTGCGTTGATGTGGTTTACGCGGGCTCGCACCGCCTGGTTGGGTGCCGCGCCTTGGGACTGCTTGGGGTGGGGACACTGGTGCGAGTAGTGCCCCTCCTTGCGGCAGTTGAAGCAGACGATCGGCCTCCCTTGGCGATCCTTCAAGATCGGGGCCTTGGCGGCTGGTGTCGGCTGAGCGGCCGGGGCTGGTGGAGCGGGGCGAGGATGCCCGGCGTTGGATCCACTGGCGGCGTGAGGTGGCCTGTAGGCGGGCCGAGGATGGTAGGCGGGCGCTGGTGGCGGAGGGACGAAGCGGGGCCTCTGAGAGTTCGCGTGCTGATGCTTGAAGGCGATCATCTTCCTCTTCTTGAGGTCCAGCTTGTTCTGCTCAGTCTCTTGAATGAGCGCTTTGTTGACCAGCCGTTGGAAGTTGGCGAAGTCGGCGGCGACGAGCTGGATGGACAGCTCATCCTTAAGTCCCCTGAGGAACTTGGCTTGGCGGAGGGCGTCGGTGCGCACTTCCTCCGGTGCGTAGCGAGCGAGGCGATTGAACTCATGGAGGTACTCCATGACGGTCCGGTTGCCTTGCTGCAGGTCGCGGAACTCCTGCTGTTTACCGCGATAACACCGGCGGGGACGTGGGCGGCGCGAAAAGCGATGGTGAACTCCGCCCAAGTCACCACGTGGTCCTCTGGCTGGGACTCACGATAGTTGTCCCACCATTCAGCGGCGGGACCCTGGAGCTGGTGAGTGGCGAAGGCCACTCGCTCCCGGTCAGTGCAGGGGAGGAGGTCGAGCTTCTTTCCGATGGTGCGAAGCCAATCTCCGGCCTCCATCGGGTTGGTGGTGCTCGAGAAGATGGGCGGGCGCACGCGCAGGAACTCGGAGAGTTGCGGAGCGGGCGCGGGTGCTGGTGCGCGAGGGGCAGGCTCCCCGTTCTGCAGACGGTCCAACTGAGCCTGTTGGTTCTGCATTTGGGTGAGGAGGGCGGTGATCAGGTGGTTCTGATTCGCCATCATCTCCGCCAAGGTGGGGTGGTTGGCGGAAGGCGACCCAGATTGACGCGGGCCCGTTGCACCCCAGTTGGGCACAACACCCTCGGGCGCATCACGGCTCCCTCCTGCTCCATTGTTAGAACCGGTGTTCTGGTGATCGGCCATCTCTGAATATACATAGTGATAAAGCAAAAGATGACGAAACAATAATACAACCAAAAATATCATATAAGATTCGATCACATAAATATATATAGTGGTATAAATTGTTCATTACATCCAAGCTCTTATTCCATCTACAACCCAACTCGTTGCAGACGGCACCACATACAAAATTATGATTTTTATTTAAATAGCGTCTCCTAACGCCTACTCGCCACCGGAGGCGGTCTCTGTGCTCTCGGAACCACGAGTGCGCGGCTCCAGAGAGATGGTGGGCTCGAGAAAGTTCTCGATGATGGAGTCGGAGACGAGGCCGGGGCGTGGAGGAGGGGCGCTGGTAGAGGGCCTGGCGGGGGAGGGTCGTGGCGGGATCCTCTTGGGGCGAGGGAGGGGCTCACGGATGGGCTTCTTCTTCCTCGGAAGAAGAGGAACCATCTCCGCAATATCCTTCTGCAGCTGCATGATCTTGCGCTGCAACTCGCCATTCTGTTGGATCAGGTTCTTCGTTTCTTCACGAAGGAACTCAACCGCCTCATGGTGCTCGTCGGCGTCGAGCACCGCCTCGGTGTGGAGATCATCCATGGCCTGTAGCAGACGCGACTGCCGGGCCATGACCGGATCACGCACGGAGTGAACTCCGAGGTAGATGCTACGGTGGGCTCCGGGAGTGCGCTTCGGCACGAGCCGGAAGGACGAGTTCTGAAGACGATCGTCGTAGATCATCCTCAGATCCATGAGGGCCTGGAGGGCGACTCGTTGGCACGCGACGTCGAAAGTCGGGCCTCCAAGTGCGGTGCTGTAGGGCGGCAGGTGTTCTCCGAAGCCGTGGACGGTGAGGGAGACGTCACAAGGCCCGGCGAACTCGTCGGGATATACTCCTTGGAATTCGGGTTCGAAGAGGAACCCGAGGAAGGTGAGCATCATGCGGAGCTCCCGGACGAAGCCCTCGTAGTGGCGGCAGTAGCTGTGGACTTGGTAGACAGGCATCTACAAAACAGCAAGTTGAATAAAAGTGAGGAGAGGAACAAAGTTTATGAAGTAGATTTTCGAGAAATAATTTCCTATGGCTAATGGCTAGGCGGGTCTGTTTGGCTTCCTACAGTCAAGTCGGCTCTGATACCATCTTGTAGCGCCCCGATTTAATAAATCGAGACATTATTGAATTTCGTAAGAAAAACAATAATACAAGAGGTTCATCATGCGACAATCGTACATACGACAATGTTCATGGTACGCAGACCATATTTATTACATCATTGTTTTAATAAAAACAGTAAAGTGAAATAAGTAGAAAACGGCATGACGAACATCTTCTCCAGGATCTTTCTTCTCGACTGGGTCGCTACTCCAGACCGTCTTCAAAGTAAGCATCCTCTGTGGGGTCAAATGGGTATGAGTACAAAAAGTACTCAACAAGCCACCGCAAATGCAAATAATAATGCAGGGTAATAAACAAGGAAGGATAATGGCTAACATTGCAGAATAATGCAGTTGCAGTTATTGCATTTAGTGTAATCATATTTTAATCACGCGGAAAGTAAACATGAACATCATCAACCTCAACTAACTCGAGGGGTACAGTCAGCCCCACCTCGCTCAACAGTCCTTACATGTCAATCCATCACGCACATACATATTCAAAGTAATCTAACTGGGGGATGTCACGCAACCCGCCCTAGACCGTGGGCTCGGCTTTTCGAAAAGATTTAAGACTCTGATCAGAGATGTACTACTGTACCCACAAGGCACGCACTCATCCCAAACGAGATGACCCATTTCATGGGAACTCGTGCCAAAACCTCAATATGAGATGTTCCAAGCGATAACCACCCGCTCTAGGTTTCGCCGGCACGCCGGGCCGCATCCCGGCTAACGTCGCACCCCCTTTTGCGCCACATTGGTACAAGTCACCCGCAGGTGCAACTTGACCCATCTCCAAATGGTGGCCTCGGTTTGGAACAACCCATACCTTAGTTAGGACTTACCCACTAGACTTGTGGTTAGTACGTAAGTGTATTGCAACGGATCCCTCAGACTGGTCCTTGTAGTGCCCCGGGTGCTACCGACCAATGCCCTAGCTTGCACCCGGAACCCACCATGCATACACTCACAACCATAACTCATCACCAACAGAATTTCCAAGGAGAAGAAGTAACAGGGATCATATAATAGAACCATTTTGCTACGACTCATTTTTATCCTATAGCGATCGTGTCAATACATTGGACACTAGCTAATATCATTGATCATGTGGTGACAAGGAGGTTAGGCGAGATAGCATGGCTTGGGTTGCACATCAAGGTCAGGGGATCCTAAATAAATATAATGTAAGGGTTCATTTGACTAATGCATATATAACCTATGTGTTTTAGCGATAGTTTAATCAAACATGGGTTCAATATGCTCAAGAGATTGGTTTGGTGACTTGCCTTGTTCAGCAAAGGGAGAGGGAGGGACTTCGGGGAAGTACTCCGGCTCCTCGGCGACGTCGTAGTCTTTTTAATATAATAAAGCAAAATAAAAAGAACACATTCAATCAAACAATATAACATTACATTAATAGCACATAAGTTACTGTTGGTTTGATTAAAAGTAAAATAATTTCCATTGTTAAGGTTCTGAAATTTATTTCATAAATAATTTTAAAGGGATTAAAATGAAGGGTTGTCCTTTTGAGAAAACAAATGTTTAAATGTGAATAGTCCCATATTAAGTTCCCTAATAAGTTTTGAAATGAAAAGATCATGGTAATTTAGTGTTTTGCAGTATATGAATAGAAAGGAATAAATATGAATTTTTCTGAAGTTCAAACATTTGAATTCATATTTTAATCCTAAATGCATTTAAATATTTATTTGAATAAACATGAAAATGTCAAAGTAAACCTACTGTTTTTATTGCATAAACATGTAGAGAATAATTTTATGAATTTTCTGAAATTGGAATGGTAATTTTTAGAGTTCAAATGCATTAGATATGAATTTTACAAGTTTAAAAGTATTTCTGAAATTCATTTTCAATTTTTAAACTCCTCGGGTCCACGGTGAGCCAGGCCCACGGTGAACCCGCGCACTGTGCGCGTGCGCCGGGTCAATCTAGACCGTCGGATCCAGATCCGACGCGCGAGGGCGAGGCGGGACGCGTTAAAGTGACGTGAACGGCCAGGATTAAAACGTTTGAACCGGTACGCGATGGACGGCTTAGATGCGATGCGGGGTTTTAAAACTAACGGACGCACGAGATTAAAACGTACCCCTTCGCCGAGATCTAACGGATCAGATTAAACCACACGCGGGGATTAATCGTCACCGTCGGATCCAGATCGCACGGTCGTGCGTGAATCCGACACGGCACGGGTACTCGACCCGTGCCGGTCGTCTTCTCCGACGACGGCGAGCGGGCCAGCGGCCACGGCGAGCGACGGCGATCGAACCTAAGGCCTAAAACGGAACGAGGGTGGCATGGGGATCATGGGGGTACCTCGGCGGTGAGAAAAGGTCGACGGGGTGAGGCCGGCGACGAGCGGAGGCGGTGGAGGCGTTCGGGTCCTTGGCGGCGACGGCGATCCGGCGAGGTTCGTCGTCGACGGAGTGGTGGCCGGCGTTGGGGAGGTCCTTGCGGTTGCAGCGGTGCGGTCGATGTGGACGGAGAGGGGCTCCAGCGACGGCGAGCGGCGACTGGAGTGCGGGCGGCGGTGGAGAGTAAAAAGGTGAATTGGGGCGCTCCGGTTGGTTCTCGCAGTGTTAAGGCGTAGGGCTGCATTGCGGATGGCCAGGGGGTTTATATAGGGTCGTCGGCGGGGGCAGGGGGGCGTAATCGGGGAAGGCCGAGAGTAAAGGCTCTCTTCAACGCCGGCGAGCTCCTGCCGTGCATGCGAGCGCCAATCCGGGGGCGATGACGCGGTGAAATAAAGGGGGAAACGGTCGGGGGAGCGCGGGGAAATCAATGCCGGCGACCAATTAAGGAGAGGGGGCCGGCGGGGGCGGATCCGAGGTGGGATTAGGGTTTCGGCCGGCGAGGGGGGGATTCGGGGGCGGATCCCGCGGGGAAGACTGGTCTAACAGGTGGGCCAAGGTGGTCAGCGGGAGCGAGTGCGCGAGAGAGGGGGCTGACGGGTGGGGTCGAGGCGTCGGGTTCGCGCGCGAGGGGAGGAATTCTGCACCGACAGGTGGGGTCGGCTTGTCAGCCTAAGGCGTGCGAGGTAACGGGCTGGACCGGCCGAGAGAGAGAGAAAGGAGGGAGAGGGCCCATTACTGTTTGAAACTATTTTCTGATTAAAAATAATTGCAGAAATTGATTTAAAATAATAGGGCTACTTCTCTGCTTGGTAAAAATTTATAAAAATTCTCAAAAATATATCTTGGTCTTAGGATCATATACAAAAAGTTTCACCTCCTGGTTTGGCCATCTACTCTATGTTGTAGTTAAAAAGGGTATAAAAGAGTATTAAAAGTATTTTCAGAAATAATAATTCCAAGAAATTGAATTTAATAATATTTTTATTGTTTTGAAAATTTGGGGTGTTACAAAGTGGTTGTATCTAACTTATGAATTACCTAGTGTCCATCAGTGTTATCTCCCTATATAGACCTCCAAGTCGTTCCAATTTTCCCCAATAGACAACCACTCCAGCTATGTCTGTCCAAATAATCATATCATACTATAAGTAAGACAACTATTTTTTTTGAAACTATGCATCGCCGATTCAATTTACGTACGTACCCACAAACGTTTTATTCGGACGAATCCACGCGTCATGAAACGTCAATAGATATTTTGGATAGGGAGGGAATTGGATTGGAAGAATGTATGGCTCAACTGTTGTATTTCTTCGAAGAGAACCTTCATAGGCATGGGCAATGCTCCGATAGTACAATGCCTCTTCAAGATTAGGTTGAAAATATAGACAATGAATAGTATAACATTGTCCTTCATTTAGGAGAATGTTAAACCTATGAACTTCCTCCCGCTCCCATGCAATGACTTCTATTTTAGCACCCTACGTATAATATTAGGGTTTAGAATAGTTCACATGTTCACTACTATGTAAAATTTAGTCCAAATTGTGTGCAACTTACGGTAATATCCATTAAAATAAATCGTTGTTTTTCTCCATATTCATCAGGGAGAAACTTAACTTCTACTCTGGCGACGGCACTCCATGCATAGTTTAAGTGCTCGAACTCTATCTCGTCAAATTTCATAAACCTTAAAAAAAATGAAATTTAGAACATCTTTCATCGTTGCAGGAAAGTTGATTTTACTAATATAAGCTCACCTAGGTACCACCGCATTACGAGTTGGACGGTCGGCGTAAGTTCTCTTTCGCATGCCAGCCATTTAATATATCTAGGCAATTCAACTATATTATAATAGACGTTTGACTAACAGAATATAAACACATGTAATACCATAAACAAGTAATAAAGTACTTTAAAAAAATAAATAGGGGAAATCTTTCTTTAAAGAATAAACAGGGGAAAATATTAAAATAAATAAACAGAGTAATTCATCAAAAAAATGCTAGAAAATAAAAAAAATAGAAAATACAATTATGAAATTCTAGAAATTTAAAAATTATCATGGAAATGCTCAAAAAATTTAGAATGGTGGTACTGAACATGATGAAGTGTACAAAATTTTTTCCACATTTAAATTTACTTTATCATAATTATGGACATTTTTGTTATTTTTCAGGTAATAATAAAATTAAAATGCAATTATAAAATTCTGGAAATTAGGAAATAAAATAAATAAATAGAGTAATTCATCATAAAATGCACAAAAATAAAAAAAATAGAAAATACAATTATGAAATTCTAGAAATTCGAAAATATTCATGGAAATGCTAAAAAAATTAGAATCACATTTAAATTTATTTATTTTAATTATGGGAATTTTTCTTATTTTTCAGGTAGTTTAAATTTATTTATTTTAATTATGGGAAGTTTTCTTATTTTTCAGGTAATAATAAAATTAAAAATGGTCAAAAATAAAAAATAGAAAACACAATTATGAAATTCTAGAAATTTGAAAATAATAAAGGAAATGCTCAAAAAATTTAGAATCGTGGTAGTGAAACTAATACTCCCTCTGTCTACGTATACATGATGTTTGTTTATTTACTTGTACGGTCTCTAATGCAAGACTTGGACTTTACATTGTCATGTAATATATACATGACAATATTTTGCAAGATGAAACCAACATTATTGTTGTCATGTAGTCGTCTATATACTTCTGTGCATATTGAGTGCCAAGTTTAAAACATTGACCACACTTGCATATTGTCTGCTGAGAATAAGAGACAAGATATATATTGGTAAAAATGAAATTTTTATAGTGCAGTGGCTATATTTTTGTTTGATGGTTGTTTATTTATCGACAAATTCAAAGACAAATTAAATGGCTAGCTAGTTAGGAGAAACTGATGCTAACTTTTGCGATGAAGGTGACTTTTGTGTTCATGTCATATCGAAGCAAACTTTGTGCGGGAGGTGATGACTTTATTTTTTGTGCTTATTACTCCATATACTAATGCCAAGTATATATATATATGATACATCTTGTGTGTACGAGGTGGGGTTTTGTGTTTCTGAATGTCAATTCTGGACTTGCAATGTCTAGAAATGTCTAGAAATACTGGAATGTATATAGGAACCATCCTATCTCTATATTCCCTAAAAAGCAACTTGCTACACATCAATTTTCCTATTTTTTCAATCCATATTTTTAAAAATTAACTCATTCCAAAGTCCAGATAAATACTGCAACCAGCCAAACAAAACTCACATACAAAATTCCAGTTCACTGTATTCAGAACATATTCACAAATACTCATTCCAGCCATACAAAATGTCAAAATTTCAGTAAACTGCATTGCAAATCAGATACAAAATTTCAGTTCACTGTCCTCTGAATATATCCAGACATGTACTCATTCCAGCCATACAAAATTCAAATACAAAATTCCATGAATATACTCCTCTGAACATATGCAGACATGTACTCATTCCAGCCATACAAAACTCAAATACAAAATTCCAGGCATATACTCATTTGGGTTCAAGATTTCAGTTCACTCTCCTCTTAACATATCCAGACATGTACTCATTCCAGCCATACAAAACTCAAATACAAAATTCCAGGCATATACTCATTTGGGTTCAAGTTCAGTATACATAACTAATAGACACATGCAACTTATGAACATATCAACAGAACATATCAACTTCAACTGATGGAACATGTGTGAATCATCAAAATAACTCGTGGAACATAATTTAAGCACAGTAAACCATCCAGAATTGAAGAACAAATGTGAGATGGCTGAATCATAATTTTAATTTTATACATCTTGTCATATCTTTAGAGGCTGATATATGTGCATCATGATATATGGTTGATTCTGAAAATTAAACTGTACATAAGCACTGCATAAATGCAACTAATGATAACAAAAGGACAAAACAACAGAACCTTAAAGGGCTTGGCAAACAACATGTTAAACATTACAAAACCATCAATTAAATTTGATAGTAATGGTAGTGGGTATAATTACAGAACATTCATTCATGAAACTACAGAACCTTTATTCATGAAATATATAAAGGTAACATTTTATATTGGGCCTATTGAGATTATCACCACTAACTCTTGTTCTTATCCGTTTACAGATAATTACAGACATTATAGAACAGTACAGAACCATATACTCATTTGGGTTCAAGTTCAGTATACATAACTAATGGACACATGCAACTTATGAACATATCAACAGAACATATCAACTTCAACTCATGGAACATGTGTGAATCATAAAAATAACTCATGGAACTGTATAGTATAAATCATGATCTGGGACTGCAACTATGGCTCACAAATTATTGTCAGTAGTAAAAATCATGCTTGGTAAAGAAAGGCTAACTGGTACTAATTTGGACCAGAACAGGGAACATGCCAAATGAACAAAATAATCACATTTTATCAAGCAACATCATGTGAATTGTAGTAAGTTAGCAATCAGACAACAAGGAGATATCAAAGACACAAGAGTCTGTATTCTACACAGACAAACCACAGAAAAATGAAAAACAACTAAGTTGTTTCTGCTTAGAACCTCAAGGCTCTCACTTACTACTTCAGTAGCCTGCATCTGGGACTGAGCTATTTTGTCAACATTCAACAGTCAACATTGCAATCAAAAACCCTAATCAGGGGCGGTAGAAGATGAACGAGGAGAACAAACCTGATGAAGCTTCGAGCACCCTCTGTTGAGCAGTTTAGCTGTAGGAGGCTTGAGATGAGGAGCTGTAGGAGATGTTGGGGATGGCTGAAATAGAGTGAGGGTGATGGAGGGCAGTTGGGCGTGATGGTGCCGGTGGGTAGTCTTGCGAGGGAAGCGGGCGGCGTGCGTGACGTGGTCAATGTGACAGTTATCAGATGAGACGAGCGAGAACGGCGGAGGGAGATGAGCACGGCTCGTGGACTGAGCGAGAGGCGCTCCACGCGCCGGAGCTCGGAGCGGGGCGGGGACGGAACATGCCATCCGACGGTGTTCGGAGCGGGCAAGGCGGAGGGAGGAGGCGATGTGGCTGCGGGGCACATGCGCGGAGGGAGAACGCGTCGTCCGCTGAGTGGCCATCTGACAGTGCTCGGAGCGGGCAAGCCGGAGGGAGTAGCCGAGGGAGGAGGTGCTCGGAGCGGGCAAGGCGGAGGGAGGAGGCGATGTGGCCGCGGCGCGCACGAACGGAGGGAGAACGCGTCGTCCGCCGAGCGGGAGGCTTCGCGCGGCGGCGCTAGGGTTTCCCGACGGGCGCGGGGGGAGGAGGCGAGGGGTCGCGAGGGGAAGAGGCGAGGGAGGTCGCGCGGCGGCGCTAGGGATTCGCGAGGGGCACGAGGGGCGCTAGGGATTCGCGAGGGGCACGAGGGGGAGACAAGGCAGCCTTGCGCGGCGATTCGGACAGAAGCTTGATGGGCCGGGCCGTAGCGACGAGAAATCGCGGCGCGTGTGGCGGGGAGAGGAGCGCGTGGCAGGGAGCGGACGGAGGAAACGGGGCGCGCGGAGCGGACGGAGGAAACGGAAAAGTTGTGGCTTTATAATAGTTAAGATTAGAAGTGAGATGTTTTCTGAAGATCTCCAATGTCTGTCTGAATTGTTTCAGAAAATATCCTTACTGATCTAGCACCTTCTGCTTCTGAAGTTGATCTGGATGAAATTGTTGGCAACTCTGTTTGAGTGCTTGAAGAACTAAGCAAGTATTCCTATCAATTTGATTCAGATTTTCAAGATTTTGGTTGCATTAGAAGATTTGAATAGAAAATTGTAGAATCTGTTGAAAGCTATTTACTGTTTTTTCAATTTGTCAAACTCTACTCTAGATTTTCTGTTCCTGGTATATTGTCAATACCTTTTGAGCTGATTTTAATCTCTGCTAGTTGATTGTGCTTAATCCATGTATATGTGAGGATGCCTGGCTGGATTAATTCTGTTTAGAGTTATATCTGCATAAGTAGTTTTAGTTCTCTAGCAAGTGTTTTGTCTCATTAGTTTCAGCTAAGAACTGTGTTGTATTTGTTGTATTATTGTTAAAGAGTGCAAGCACACAGTCTCAACATTTCAGTTTCTGTTCTGAATTTCCTGAATTGTGCTGCTTTGTTTTGTACATCTCTTGGTTGTGGTATGTAGTGAGTTTTGTTAAGTTGGTGAATATCAATTGAATTAAGTTTTTCGTAGTGTACTGATTAATAATTTGAATCAGATTTGATGAACTTGAAGGTTGTCCTTTAAAAGTGCTGGTTGTACATCAAGGGTATAGTTTACAAATTGTTACTGTTCTATAACCTGCAAATCTGAGATAATATAAAGTTGCAATCTGAATTCTGAACTGAATTGAATCTGATTGGTACTATTCATCGTACAGAAATTTTCAGAAGTTGTTTTTTCAACTAAAACCTTTTTGAAGTGATCTGAAATCTTTTGAATGGCTGAACAGATTCTATTAGAATCAAGTTAGATCAACCTGTTATAATGTTTTGGCACAAAGTGGCAAGAGCAAGTGTTAGATAAGATTTCTGTTTTTTGGTCTGTTTCGGAGTTTCAAACACCAATTACTTTTGTCGTTCATTCAGTTGTCGATCTATTCACTGTAGTTCGAAATATCAATTGTCTACAGAGTGTGTCGACACTTCAAACTCCGAACAAGACTAGATTTTTAATTTGAAGAGATTTTGTTGCTTTGATTCATTCTGATAGCTTTAGATTTGAGTTTGAAATTTTGGAGGTGCATTGGGTGATTTGAAAATGACATCTGATTCACGAGAATTTGTCAAGGCGCCTATTCACCCCCTCTAGTCGCATTCCGATCCCACACATGTGTTGATGCCAAGAATTAGTAAAGCCCGAGGCCCACCAAGGAAGGCGCTCTTGTGGGATCGGAATGGGCGACTAGAGGCGGTTGAATAAGCGCCTCGACTAATTTTTGTGACTTAGATGGCCTATTTCAAAAACACCCAACGCTCCTCTAAGATTTAGAATTCAAATTGATAATCAATAGAATTCAATCTTTAGTTAAAATCAATAAACATTGTAGCAAATGTGAAAAGATGAGTAGAACACACTTAATCAATACTTATGATGTTCTTTTGACTCATGTCCTTGCATGTGAGTATAGACTAGCCAATATGAACAAGCTGAAATCATTTCAATCAGTCCATGAAAACCATGGAGTAAAAACAGTTCAGAACAGGGAATTTGAGTGTAAAACTTGTAAAATTCAAACTCT
The DNA here is from genome assembly GCA_019279435.1 of Zizania palustris. Lineage (NCBI taxonomy): Eukaryota > Viridiplantae > Streptophyta > Magnoliopsida > Poales > Poaceae > Zizania > Zizania palustris. The sequence continues at coordinate 23,904,613 of JAAALK010000289.1, read as the reverse complement.
GCCGAAAATTAGATGTTGAACAGTGATAGGTCATTTGGCACTAGAACATTTTCTTGCTGCCTTGACTACCTTACACTGAATAGTGTTGTCAGCAATTTGTAGCATATGAAAGAAGTATAACACAACATATGAAGAAGAGATCAATAAGTATAGTATTCACTAAAGAACATATTAGGATCAAGAAAGTTTCAAAACATAGCAGTGACAAGAAGTTAGCAAGGAAATTATTTTCAGTCTCAACAAATCAAAACCAGTACACAAACTGACCACCTAGTCATTTACTTGAAAATTGATCACAACAATCTTATATTGAAAAACATCTCTGATCACTTAATACATTTCTTCAATTCTGAACATGTTCTAAAGATTTCAGAGTTTAAAGCAATCCTTATGATATAGACTGAATTCAAAAGCAACTTACTACAGAACTTGTTATCTTTTTGGATGAGGCACAATGTAAAGAGAGCAGTACTCAGAAATAACAAACAGCAAAACTGAACCCTTTTAACAGATGTTCATGTTGTAACACTTTCAAACTACAATACTGATTTCACCTAACAACTTTGCTAGTGACATCAGCATGTAGGTGGTTAGCAGACAATGTTTTGTTACTACACCAACTGAAGTACAAATATATCCCTTCTGATCCACTGCTTTTTAAAACTGTTGGATGCCTTTTTGGTCGGCTAATAGATTATAGTATTTCAGAAGCAGATCAGAGGCCAACCAAAAGAGAAACAAGCTATAATCTGGCTGTTCTTGGCACTTGAACTGTCATTTTGAAAGAAACCAGAACAGAAGACATAACAGAAAGAAATAATTGAGCTCAAGATCATCAGGCCACTCCTGGAATGCAATCTTCATTAGGATGTTCAGTGCTAGTACTCTGTAATCAATTCAGGAGATGGACTTGTGTACAACATAGAACAAATTATATGAAGTAGAAATCTCAACTGAAACCAGTACTGATTTAAAAGCTCAAGAGTTCAGCTCAGCACTGTTCACCGCAAGAAAGATGATCAACAAAAAGCCAAATCAACACTTCATGAAGAGACTAGCAAAAACTTTCTCTCAACAAATACACAGATCAACTCAGATGATGTATCATCTTCCTGAATAACTCTCGGACCTGATGGCGCACAGTAAAATCAGGAAGACAAATTCAACGGTGCTTCTTGACTATGTTTGCCATAAGAATGTATACCACCAGAAGAGTAAATTCAAAACTAGAGAACCAAAACTTGCAAAGATTCAGTATATAAATGAACTAACACAGCAATGCATTCTCAGAAAAAACTGAAACAGAGAGCTTGTTTCCTATAGCCTTTCAGCTGAAACAGACAATAGTGAAAACATTTACTATTCATGGTAAGAGATAAACAAACTGAATCCAAATCATGTTTCAAGAAAACGTACAAGACATCCATTTTTCTATGTGGCCAGAATTTTTGTAGCAAAGGATTGCATAGATGAAAGGAAAAATTCATGGTTCTGTTCAAGTGGGCAACCCTAACCCTTGGGGATGGAGGCCTTTAAATAGGCTCACCCTAGGGTTAAAGTTGGTAGTAATTACCCTAACGCCATGGTATATTTTCAGAATTATAAATTCTGAAAAATACACAAGTTTTGACTCTAATTTATTACAACTTTGACCCTATACTTTTAATATATTTTCACAATTTTGGCAATTCCAAAAAATACTAAAAGTTTACACTTAGTATAAATTACAAAACGAAAATAAACTCCTAATTATTGGAATTAAAAAAACATTTAGATATGAGACGGTTTTCAGTAAAAACCAACAAAGCCTCCCAGATCATCGACGATTGTCATCAGTCCGCGAACTCGACTGCCAGCAAGTCTGTAGCGCCCCGATTTAACAAATCGAGACATTATTGAATTTCGTAAGAAAAACAATAATACAAGAGGTTCATCATGCGACAATCGTACATACGACAATGTTCATGGTACGCAGACCATATTTATTACATCATTGTTTTAATAAAAACAGTAAAGTGAAATAAGTAGAAAACGGCATGACGAACATCTTCTCCAGGATCTTTCTTCTCGACTGGGTCGCTACTCCAGACCGTCTTCAAAGTAAGCATCCTCTGTGGGGTCCAACGGGTATGAGTACAAAAAGTACTCAACAAGCCACCGCAAATGCAAATAATAATGCAGGGTAATAAACAAGGAAGGATAATGGCTAACATTGCAGAATAATGCAGTTGCAGTTATTGCATTTAGTGTAATCATATTTTAATCACGCGGAAAGTAAACATGAACATCATCAACCTCAACTAACTCGAGGGGTACAGTCAGCCCCACCTCGCTCAACAGTCCTTACATGTCAATCCATCATGCACATACATATTCAAAGTAATCTAACTGGGGGATGTCACGCAACCCGCCCTTGACCGTGGGCTCGGCTTTTCGAAATGCAGGGTTGAGAAACTTGTCATCAGTCCGCGAACTCGACTGCCAGCAAGTCTCTCCCGCTCTCGATCCCTCGAGCCGCCTTGTCACCTGTACTGGCTTCCCTTTCGCTGACTCGAATGACACCTTGTCGCGATCGAACGTTATCTCATGTCCTGCTTCGTCTCCATGCGTACATTTGAGGTCACTCTCAACTCTGACTAACTTCCTCGACCATCTAGCATTAGACTCCCTGTCTAACCCTGATCCCTTGCCAATGACAGTTGACAAGTTTCTCAACCCTGCATACACGAGACAAGCACAAACACACATACACTTCCAAGACACCCATACATGAACATCATAGCGAACTTGGTCAATCACTCATCATAAACTCGAACCACAGTGAACAACTCACTTGGTTTCTCAATCTCCGCCTTGATGAGTGCATTGACAATCCAAGATGAAAAAAATTAAAAAGCAAATTAAGCACACAAGTGACCATGAAAGCTCTAGAAAGAGCAAAAAGAAGCATGTCACTTGAAAAAGGATGATAGAGAAAAACTTAAAAACAAAACTACCTCAAAACTCAATTTGGGCAAACAAAATTTCAAGAACTCTCCACCTTTCGGAATGCAGACATCAAGATAACACCATGAGTTGTGAGAGTAAAGTGTAAATGCAATGCTTCTGGAATATAATTAAGTCCAATTACAGTACAAACAAGCATTGTGCCTCACAAGTTGTCCTAACCAACTGTATGACAATCTCGAATGTATACAATCTAATTAACAGTAAGAGCAAGCATTTTCAAGTTTTAGCAAATAAAAACATCACTACTCAGACTAGCATACTAGACATGGCAAGGTAAGAGATGCAAAAGCTAGTAAAATACTAACCAGATAAGCACATCCCACTACAAGGAGCTATAGCAAACTTGATATGCGAGGAAATCTAAACATTTTATTCTTTATTTAAGTGCGAGGGGTTATTTGAAAGTCAATCTTATGCTAACCGACCAAGCCAAGCCTAGGTTGAAACCATCAGAAGCTTAAGGCATTGGTCATGGTATACACTTCAATGTCCCAGTTCATAACAAAGTGCAATGGTAAGCAGTCTAGAACAAAGTAGTGCGACAATGCAAACCCACCTGGATCTTTTCAATTTTATCACAAGAGAAATATTTTTGTTTCATTTTCATTTATAATCATTCATCAATTTAATTTTTCTTTTTTTTTTAATTTTGAGCATAATAGAATCAAGTTGCATATTAGCATCCAAGTAAAAAGGACAAAGCTATCAGGTAAGTAAAGAATAGCAAATGAACACTAACCTATTCATGCTAGTTTCGAGAATAAGTAGTGACCATTTTCAAATTTTCACAAATAAAATCAATGCTCAAGAAAGGTAGTTAAATGTATTCAATCCAAGCATAATCAATAGAAGTATACGACAATATTGTAACAGACATAATAAAGCATGTACATGTAAAAGCAATTAATCATATTAGAGAAGCATATGCAAAAGTACACAACTCCCCCTCACATGATGCCATAAGGATGACAAATGCCAAGATCTCCCCTCAAAAATGCAAAACGAGAAGCATCGAGAGGCTTGGTGAAAATATCTGCAAGCTGATTCTTGGTATCAACAAAGCACAAATCGATATCACCCTTCTCATTGTGATATCTTAAGAAATGATAACACACGTCAATGTGTTTGGTCCTAGAATGTTGTACTGGGTTGTTTGCTAAGCTAATCGCACTCGTGTTGTCACAAAACAATGGAACTCCTTTAAAATCCAACCCAAAGTCCCACAAAGTAGAAACCATTCACAAAATCTGTGCGCAACAGCTAGTAGCGGCTACATATTTAGCCTCGGCTGTAGACTGTGCAATGCTAGACTGTTTGCGAGAAGACCAACACACAAGAGAAGAACCCAGAAAGTGATAAGTTCCATAAGTACTCTTGCGATCAATACAACATCCAGCAAAGTCATCATCAGAAAAACGTCTCAAGCATAATGAAGATGATGCAGAATACCAAATGCCAAATTTAAGAGTGTGCTTGAGATACGTTAGAATGTGCTTGACAACTTGACGATGTGAAGCCCTGGAAAAGCTTGATAACGAGCGCACAGACACACAACAAAGTGTATGTCCGGCCTCGTAGCCATCAAGTAGAGGAGGGAGCCGATCAGGCTCTGGAACTCCTGCTGGTCCACTTCTTATCCGTCTTCATCTTGATCAAGCGCAACTGAAGTACCCATTGGAGTAGCAAGTGGTTTTTCATCTGACATGTCAAAGTGTTTTAGCAGGTCTTTAGTGTATTTTGTTTGATGTACAAAAGTTCCTTGTTTGCTTTGCTTGATTTGCAAACCAAGGAAGAAGGTCAACTCACCTATCATCGACATTTTGAATTCCCTGAGCATGGATTCAACAAACTCGGCCACGAAGAGTATGAGATGAACCACAAAAGATTATGTCATCAACACAAATCTGAATAAGTAAGAAAACTTTTCCATGCATGAGAGTGAATAAGGTCTTATCAACAGAGCCTATTTTGTACCCGTGCTCAATCAAGAAGTTCCTAAGGAGGACGTACCAAGCCCTAGGAGCTTGTTTGAGCCCATAGAAAGCTTTGTGAAGTTTAAAGACTCTATGAGGGTACTTGGGATGTTCAAAGCCAGGAGGCTGCTTGACATACACATCTTCTCCTATGAAACCATTAAGGAAAGTGCTTTTTATATCCATTTGAAAAAGTTTAAATCCACGAGATGATGCAAACACAAAAAAGATCCTAATGGCCTCAAGTCGAGCTACCGGAGCAAATGTGTTGGACCGGAAACGGCGACCAGAGGGGGGGTGAATGGGAGCTTTTAAAATTTCGGGCTAAAAACTTAGCCTTCGGTTCAGTTCTGTCTTCTGCGGAACAGGCTTCGAACACTACCTTCGAAGGTCTGGTTCGGAGGTACTTCGACAGCTCCGAACACAGGCTTCGCAGGAGCAAAAGTTCGAAGCCAAGAAGACTTCGCTCCACTTACAACCCTCGGAAATCTACTCTGCTAAGTCAGTGCAGGCTCCGCACACGGGGTGCTTCGAGCAGGCTTTGCACTTCACCCTTCGCAAGAGTGGACAGACCTCTGAGGACTTCGACCAAGTACTTGGCGGCAGCAACTGGTGCTGGGCTTCGTACACGAAGGTCTACACGCACACAAACAGACTACGCTAAGGGCTTCGTCACAAGAAGCAAAACGGGTCTCGATCAGGGCTCGCTAGTAAGCTGTGAGGTCTGGCCTCAAGTTACACAGAGCGACAGCACACTGAAAAACACACTTCGCACAAAACACCCTTCGCCTAGACAGGCTTCGGTGCACTATACTAGCGAGGTATGTAACGCGAGCTCAAGCAAAAAGCACAAAGAAGCAGGGCTTCGCCGCTTGAACAAGGAACACTATAAAATGAACTCTGGATGAATACAGCGAGGTATGTGGCTACAGGAGCTCAACAGTAAATGCTCAAAGTGTTAAATGTTACCTACCGAGCCCCCATATTTATAGCCCACAGTTCACCCAAAGGAATTGACTACACTACCCCTAGGGTTTACATTGATTTTGACTCTACAGAACTAAGGGGTACAAAAGGTAGTCCACCTTTATTCTGGAGGCTTCTCTGTCAGCTTTGCAGAGGGGACAGTGTCAGCCTTTTACAGAACAGACAGTGTCAGCCTTTGCAGTCTTTGACTTTCTGCAGCCTCCCTTCGCACGCGAGGGTGCGGTAGCTTCGGCGAGAAGCCTTGAGCCTGGTGGCCTTCGCTTCGCCGAAGATGTCCTTCGATACAGTGACGGTTTTGAGCCGAAGCCGTCAAAGCTCTTGGGCCTTCGCACCAACACCTCCGGAGTGGACCACCACGGCTTCGCAGCTACTCCCAGCTCGAACTCCGTCAGTCCGTGTACCGAAGCCATGCAGGCCGAAGCACCTCAAGTCAACCTTGCTCCGGAGCTAGCCTTGCTCCGAAGCCTTCCACCCTCCGAAGCCCCACCTTCGGAGTACCACCCTTCGAAGTCCCTCCTTCGTCCAAGGCCTCCGCATGAAGCATTCCATGAGCACTTCGTCGCAGTGCCTCTCCCCGAGCACACTCCTCGACGAGCCTCACCCGGACCATGCCTTCGATGCGCCTCGACTTCTGAGACCTTCGTCGGGTACCTTCGAATGTCTCCCTCCGGAGCACACTTCGAACACTTTGCCTCCGCAGAGGACTTGTTCCAACCAACTCCGAAGTCACTCCATTCGGAGTACCTTCGCAGTGCCTCGCCTCCGAGGACTTTGTCTCGGAGTACCTTCGGCCGGAGCCACGCTCCGCACTCTCTGCCTTCACCTGGCACGCCTCGACCCGAGGACCGACCCGGACCACCTTCGCTGCCACCGTGACGGAGCTCCCTGCTCCCCTGGCATCAAGCCTCCCGCTTGACCCAGGTTCACCTGCTACGAACCTTGCCCGTCGCCTCCGAAGTCCCTGCGCACCACAGACAAGCAGACAAGTGTATCCAGTACTCCGGAGACCTCTCCGGGTTAGCAACCTCCGGTACACACTCCGGTGTACCGCCCAAAGTACCGAAGCCTTCGGTACGAACCCAGTCATCGTGTACTGTCGGACCCCTCCGACGAGCACACTCCGCTGCAACAGCTGCAGCAAGCAAACACCGAACACACTTCGGTGATACCACCTCCGAACACCCTTCGGAGGTCCAACCTCCGAAACCCCTCCGGAGGTACTCCCCTCCGAACACCCTTCGGAGGTACCCTTCGAACAGAGGGTAAAAAGCCTATCAATCACTCATCACAAAACACCGAAACCAAGCCTTGGTTTCTCAATCTCCCCCTTGATGAGTGCATTGACAACCAAATCCAGGTTGAAGAAAAAATAAAAACTTTCAGCACACAAGTGACCATAAAAACTCACAAAAGAGCCAAATCATGTCACTTGACAAAAGAATTTTCCTCCCCCTTTCTCACAAGAGTGAAAAGCCCCTTCGGCAATAAAAACTCCCCCTGAGTTAAATTTTCCCTTTGGCAACAAAGAATCTTTTCCCCCTTTATGTCAAATTTTCTCCCCCTTTGGAAATTATACCCCTTGCGGCAGAGAACGAAGCAAGTGACTCCCCCTTTAGGAATTTATCCCCCTTTGGCAATGCAAGCATCAAGGAGCAAGTAAAAGATGCAAAGCTTCGAAATGAGCATAATTGCAAAGACATATGAAGCAAAAATATGCCAACAGTAACACCAATGAACATGGGCTCAGCTCAAATTAATATTCTCTAAAAGCATGATGAAGCATGTGATATTATCATTTTTGAAATAAAAGCATCACCACTTAGTCAAGGAAACTAGACAAGTAAGAGCAAGGACTGCGCAAAGCTAGTCAATTTCTACTCTAGACAGACAAGTCCAGTCCAAATGGAGCTTGAAAAGCGAACTTGATAATCAATGAATTTTGTTGTTCTTTTCTTAGTGCCAGGGGTTATTTGTTTGTCCACCTTATACTTTCCAATCCGGCCAAGCCTAGGCATGAAAGCCATAAGAAGCTTAAGGCAATGATTTTGGCATACACTACAATATTCCAGTTCAGACCAATGTGCAATGGTAAGCAGTCTAGAATAGGGTAGTGCGACAAACAAACCCACCTGGATCTTTTTAACTTAAAGCATACAAATCATGGAATTTTTTATTTTAACCAAGTGAACCAATTGTTTGGTACTTTATGAATATCCATGAAAATTGAGAACAAATTTTCAAGTTGCAATTTTTAGCATCCAAAGAAATGTGTCTTGCTATCAAGCAGATAAAAGATAGCTAAAGCAGTCCTGCCTAAACATGCTAGATTCAAGACTAAGCAGTGAGCATGATTTGATTTTGAAAATAAAACACCATGCACATGAATGTTCCAGATGAATTAAAAAGAGCTGAGCTGACATGATTTCATGAATTATAAGCAGGCATATAAGTGCAACATATGTAAACGCAATTTCAACACAATTAGACAAAGGCACATCCACCTAAAACAGCTCCCCCTCACAAAATGCCGTAAGGGTGACAAATGCCAAGTTCCCCACGCAAGTAAGCAAAACGAGAAGCATCGAGGGGTTTTGTAAAAATGTCGGCAAGCTGGTGTTGGGTATCAACATATTGAAGTTCAATATCACCCTTCTCATTGTGATCTCTGAGAAAATGATACCGTACATCAATGTGTTTGGTTCTGGAGTGCTGAACTGGGTTGTTTGCAATACAAATAGCACTAGTGTTATCACAGAAAAGTGGAACACCCTTATAATCTAACCCGAAATACTGCAAAGTGGAAACCATCCACAAAATCTGAGAGCAACAGCTAGCTGCAGCAACATATTCGGCCTCAGCCGTCGATTGTGCAACACTAGACTGTTTGCGGGAAGACCAGCAAACCAGAGAAGTACCCAGAAAATGACAAGTACCAGAGGTACTTTTTCTATCAATTCTACACCCAGCAAAGTCCGCATCGGAATAACCTCGAAGACATAAAGATGAAGACGCTGAATACCATATGCCAAATTCAAGGGTGTGTTTGAGATACCTTAGAATGCGCTTTACCGCTTGGCGGTGCGAAGCTCGTGGTGAAGCCTAAAAACGAGCGCACAGACACACTGCGAAGTGTATGTCCGGCCTCGTGGCAGTCAAGTAGAGGAGGGAGCCGATCATGCTTCGGAACTCCTTCTGATCTACGGCTTCTCCATCTTCGTCAGGGTCCAATGCTACAGATGTAGCCATTGGAGTGGCGAGGGGCTTCGCATCGGACATGTCGAATTTCTTGAGCAGGTCCTTGGTGTACTTTGTCTGGTGGACAAAAGTACCTTGTTTGCTTTGCTTGATTTGCAAACCAAGGAAAAAGGTGAGTTCACCCATCATCGACATTTCAAATTCCCTGCTCATGGTATCTGCAAACTCGGCAACCAAAGCATGAGAAGAACCACCAAAGATGATACCATCCACATAAATCTGAACCAGAAGGAAATCTTTGCCATGCTTGAGAGTAAACAAAGTTTTATCAACAGAGCCCATCAAATACCCTCGCTCAAGCAGAAAAGACTTAAGTCTATCATACCAAGCCCGAGGGGCCTGCTTGAGTCCATAAAGAGCCTTATGAAGTTTAAGGACTTTATGTGGGTACTTGGGGTTTTCAAAACCAGGGGGTTGTTTTACATAAACATCTTCGCCTATGAAGCCATTAAGAAAAGCACTTTTGACATCCATTTGATAGAGTTTGAATCCTCGGGATGTCGCAAAGGCAAGCAAAATCCTAATGGCCTCAAGGCGAGCAACAGGTGCAAAAGTTTCAGTAAAATCAATCCCTTCTAGTTGAGAAAAGTCCTGAGCTACAAGTCTAGCCTTGTTTCTAACTATAGTCCCATCCTCCCCTTGTTTATTTTTGAAAATCCATTTTGTTCCAATGAAATGAACATTTGGTGGAGGATCAACTAAAGACCAGACTTGGTTTCTCTCAAAGTTTTCAAGTTCCTCATGCATGGCATTGATCCAACTAGAATCAGAAAGTGCATGACTAACATCTAAAGGCTCGAAAGAAGCAACAAAAGCAGAATTAGTGAAATGAGCATGAGAACGTGTTACCCTATGATCAAGCTCACCAATGATCTGCTCGGGAGGGTGCATCCTTTGAACATGATGTGGAGCCTCGCGGCGGGATGCAGTCTCCCCCTCAACTTGTGTGTTGAAGTGGTCCAAGATGACCGATGTTGAGGTAGTCGCTTCGGGACCTCGTGCCGAAGTAGTTGAAGCGGGGTCAGCTTCGGGGGTTGACGTCGAGGGTAGTAGGGGTTCATCCTCGAATTCTCCGGGATCTTCTTCTTCGAATAAGGTCTGTTCCATGTCGTGTTCATTCGCCTGTTCAAAAGCAGAACTAACAGAGGGGGTTGATTCATCAAAAGTCACATCGCATGACTCGATGACAGTGTTAGTCTCTAAATTATAAACACGATAAGAATGACCATGAGTAGTATAACCCAAAAAGATCCCGTCAGAAGATCGCGACTCAAATTTATTCAAGTTACCACGTTTTAGGATAAAGCAGCGACAGCCAAAAACTCGAAGATGAGTAACCTTGGGCTGTCTCCCAAAACGCAGCTCATAAGATGTTAAATTTAAAATTGAGCGCAAGAAGATTCGGTTTGAGATGTAACAAGCAGTGTTCATGGCCTCAGCCCAGAATTTTCTAGGAGTCCTATGCTCATCAAGCATCGTCCTAGCCATCTCAACCAAAGTGCGGTTCTTCCTCTCAACAACACCGTTTTGTTGAGGAACCCGCGGAGCAGAGAATTGATGATCTATGCCATTCTCCATGCAAAAGTCAACAAAGAGACTATTTTTGAACTCAGTGCCATTATCACTTCGAATGAATTTCAATGCACCAGGGAGTTCAGTAAAAAGTCTCAAAGCCAAGCTCCGAAAGTGTGAAAACAGTTCATCCTTGCTGGCAAGAAAGAAGACCCAAGAGTAGCGAGAGAAATCGTCGATAATAACTAATACATACCACTTGCCGCCTAAAGAACTAACCCGAGAAGGACCTACAGTGTCCATATGGAGAAGTTCTCCGGGTTGTTCAGTCATCACTGTGGTGACTGGCGAATGCGAAGCGGCAATCATTTTTCCATGACGACAAGGAGCGCAAACTAAATTCTTCTCAAACTTGAGCTTGGGCAATCCTCGGATCAGGCCTAGGGCGCTCAGACAAGCGAGCAACTCAAAGCTCATATGCCCTAGTCTCCTATGCCACTTCCAAAGCTCAGAAGTCGAATGTGCAACAAGACAATGAGAAGATCCAGACGACTCAGAAAAATCAGCTCCAAAAACTCTCCCAACTCTAAAGATCTTACACACCACAACGCCATCAGAATTGAGCACTTGCGAAGTATCGCGATGAAATCGCACTTCGAAGCCCTCATCAAGCAACTGAGATACAGACAACAAGTTGTATCCCAGGTTTTCAACCAAAGCAACATCTTTGAGAGTGAAATTCGAATTAATTCTTACCACACCTTTACCTTTCACTCTACTCCTTCGATTGTTTCCGAAGGTGATATGTTCCATTTGCTTGGTTGTGGTGAGGCTGGAGAACCATGCTGCATCTCCGGTCATGTGGCGCGAACAACCGGAGTCCATGATCCACGTGCCCTCCAAGCCTCGATCTGTCGTCTACACACGATAAGAATGTCTCGATCGCTCAGTGCTGGGGTGAGTGAAATAATGACGAGGCATCCAGCACTGAGTGACACGAGTAGTAGGCACAGTAAAAGTAGACGGTCTACGCACATGATAATCAGAATAATGCAAAGTGCGAGGTCTACCTACATGCTGTAAATGAACAACATGTCGAGGTCTCCTACTCTGACGAGGTACAAAGCTACTCGCCCGGGGTCTACCACCATATGGAACATGGTGAACACCTCGAGGAGTAAAACCTCTCCGAGAAGCACGAGGAGCCTCAAAAGCAGGACGATAGTAAAACTCAGACTCATGCATACCTAAAGATGGGTAGTGCACGTCCTGGTAACTCATCGCCTGAGAGCGTCGCTCATCCTTGATGCGACGAAAACAGAACCCAACCAAATGACCCGCCCGCTGACAGTAGGAACAGTGAAAAACTCTCCTGGGGGCACTCTTATGGGTCATAGGAGCAACTCTCACAGGCTCCTTGGGTTTTCTCTGAGTGGTTTTCTTGGGAGGATTTTTCTTGGCAGGAGGAGTGGTTTTCTTTGGTGGATGGGTAGGCTTTTTGGCTGGTGGGGTGTCTAACAGAGCTCTCTCTTTCTCTAGGGTAGTGGGAGAGGTGAAAACAGTTTTGGTCTTACTGTCTGAAGGTATCCTCTCAAAACCCAAACCTAGAGCTACCCCGGCTCTGTCAGCACACAACTTGGTCTTGGCCAAGAGCAAATCAATCCTACCCTTCCCCTCAGTGCATTTATTAACCACGGAAAGGAGGTATTCATTTTCAGACATGAGGTTTTCAGCTCGCTCTCTAACAGTGCCTAGCTGGTCCTTAAGGGTAATGCATGTGTCACACACAGGCTGCACATCCTTAGAACTACCGGCCCTCTCCAATCTAGCCTCCAAATCATGAACATGCTTATCACGTAAATTAATGCTATCGCGCAATAAAGAGCAGTTCATGCAATCAATAATATCATGAGGTCTAGAATCCACCTCCAAAAGCTGCTTCTGTGCAGTCTCAAGCTCAGAAAGAGTTTGAGCATGAACAGAACGCAACTGAGCGAGCTCACTCATGACAACAGAACAAGACTCACATTCAGCATCATTAAACTTAGACTTAAGCATGGCATATTCAGTAGAAATATTTTCTAGCCTAAGTCTAAGGTCTTTTCTTTCTCTAGCGGCTTGCACAAGTAATCTATCCTGACCAAGCACTACTTCATTCAGCTCATCTAATTTAATTAGTAGCTAGTCAGATGATAGGTTTACCTCAGATGAGTCAAGCTCATCGCCGCTGTGATCGCTGTCGGCCATGAAGCAAAGGCCGGTGAAGTCACGTCCCTTCTTGTCCTTCTTGTCCTCCTTCCTTGGGGACTCCTCCTCCTCAGAGCTCGACTCCTCAGTTGAGGATGTGTCGATGTCGCTGAGAGCAGCAACAAAGGCTCTGGAAGCGGCCTTGGCTACTTTCTTAGCCATCTTGCCGCGCTTGCCCTTCACAAAAGGCTTCCTCTCCTTTTTGTGGTATTTGGGGCGCTCACTCTCATCTCTCTTTTTGAGCTTAGGGCAATTAGCCTTGATGTGAGAAGTGTCACCGCATTCAAAACAACCACCAAAACCACTTCTCCTCTGATCCCGTCTCTCATGATGAAAACGGGTGAACCTCCGGGCAATGAGAGCAAGCTCATCATCAGCTAGAGTGTCCACCTGCTCCTTTGTGACGGAGACCAGAGAAGACAAAGCAAAACCATCTGCAAAAACACAAGTACCAGATGTGCTTGGTTCTGCAGTGGTGCCACGGCTAGTGCTAGAAACCAATGCCAATGGTTGTGGCAAAGAGCTTCTGTGCACTGCAAGAGATGCCTTGGCAATCTCTGTGGACTTCAGCTTGCTAAAGAGTTCATCGCAGGTCAAAGTGTCATAACCTGTGGACTCCTCAATGCTGGATATCTTTACTTCCCATATGCTATGGTCAAGAGCATAGAGAAGCTTGATAGCCCTATCATGATCACTGTAAGCAAGCGTCCCATTGGATCGCAAGTTACTCACTATCGCGTCAAAGCGAGAAAACATGGCATCTATAGATTCACCAGGTGACTGCACAAACAGCTGATACTGTTGATTGTAGGTGCTTTGGCGCCTGGCCTTGATCTGAGTAGAGCCCTCATGAAAAACAGTGAGCGTTGTCCAAATTTCCCTAGCAGTCCTAAGGTGCTACACCCTATCGAACTCACTTCTACTCAAACCGATGAACAGTATATTTCTTGCCTTGGAATTGGCATTATACTGATCCTTCTCAGTCTGAGAAGTGCGAGTCTCAGGGATGGAGTATTGTGAGTCCACAATCTCCCAAATTGCATTTCCTTGGCTTAACAAGTAAGCCTCCATGCGCACCTTCCAGTATGCAAAATCTGTCCCATCGAACAGAGGAATTTTACTGCCTCTATCCATGTCGCCAACAGATCACAAAACCGGTTAAGGTCAACTGGTGATCTTAACCCGCTCTGATACCAATTGTTGGACCGGAAACGGCGACCAGAGGGGGGGTGAATGGGAGCTTTTAAAATTTCGGGCTAAAAACTTAGCCTTCGGTTCAGTTCTGTCTTCTGCGGAACAGGCTTCGAACACTACTTTCGAAGGTCTGGTTCAGAGGTACTTCGACAGCTCCGAACACAGGCTTCGCAGGAGCAAAAGTTCGAAGCCAAGAAGACTTCGCTCCACTTACAACCCTCGGAAATCTACTCTGCTAAGTCAGTGCAGGCTCCGCACACGGGGTGCTTCGAGCAGGCTTTGCACTTCACCCTTCGCAAGAGTGGACAGACCTCTGAGGACTTCGACCAAGTACTTGGCGGCAGCAACTGGTGCTGGGCTTCGTACACGAAGGTCTACACGCACACAAACAGACTACGCTAAGGGCTTCGTCACAAGAAGCAAAACGGGTCTCGATCAGGGCTCGCTAGTAAGTTGTGAGGTCTGGCCTCAAGTTACACAGAGCGACAGCACACTGAAAAACACACTTCGCACAAAACACCCTTCGCCTAGACAGGCTTCGGTGCACTATACTAGCGAGGTATGTAACGCGAGCTCAAGCAAAAAGCACAAAGAAGCAGGGCTTCGCCGCTTGAACAAGGAACACTATAAAATGAACTCTGGATGAATACAGCGAGGTATGTGGCTACAGGAGCTCAACAGTAAATGCTCAAAGTGTTAAATGTTACCTACCGAGCCCCCATATTTATAGCCCACAGTTCACCCAAAGGAATTGACTACACTACCCCTAGGGTTTACATTGATTTTGACTCTACAGAACTAAGGGGTACAAAAGGTAGTCCACCTTTATTCTGGAGGCTTCTCTGTCAGCTTTGCAGAGGGGACAGTGTCAGCCTTTTACAGAACAGACAGTGTCAGCCTTTGCAGTCTTTGACTTTCTGCAGCCTCCCTTCGCACGCGAGGGTGCGGTAGCTTCGGCGAGAAGCCTTGAGCCTGGTGGCCTTCGCTTCGCCGAAGATGTCCTTCGATACAGTGACGGTTTTGAGCCGAAGCCGTCAAAGCTCTTGGGCCTTCGCACCAACACCTCCGGAGTGGACCACCACGGCTTCGCAGCTACTCCCAGCTCGAACTCCGTCAGTCCGTGTACCGAAGCCATGCAGGCCGAAGCACCTCAAGTCAACCTTGCTCCAGAGCTAGCCTTGCTCCGAAGCCTTCCACCCTCCGAAGCCCCACCTTCGGAGTACCACCCTTCGAAGTCGCTCCTTTGTCCAAGGCCTCCGCATGAAGCATTCCATGAGCACTTCGTCGCAGTGCCTCTCCCCGAGCACACTCCTCGACGAGCCTCACCCGGACCATGCCTTCGATGCGCCTCGACTTCTGAGACCTTCGTCGGGTACCTTCGAATGTCTCCCTCCGGAGCACACTTCGAACACTTTGCCTCCGCAGAGGACTTGTTCCAACCAACTCCGAAGTCACTCCATTCGGAGTACCTTCGAAGTGCCTCGCCTCCGAGGACTTTGTCTCGGAGTACCTTCGGCCGGAGCCACGCTCCGCACTCTCTGCCTTCACCTGGCACGCCTCGACCCGAGGACCGACCCGGACCACCTTCGCAGCCACCGTGACGGAGCTCCCCGCTCCCCTGGCATCAAGCCTCCCGCTTGACCCAGGTTCACCTGCTACGAACCTTGTCCGTCGCCTCCGAAGTCCCTGCGCACCACAGACAAGCAGACAAGTGTATCCAGTACTCCGGAGACCTCTGCGGGTTAGCAACCTCCGGTACACACTCCGGTGTACCGCCCAAAGTACCGAAGCCTTCGGTACGAACCCAGTCATCGTGTACTGTCGGACCCCTCCGACGAGCACACTCCGCTGCAACAGCTGCAGCAAGCAAACACCGAACACACTTCGGTGATACCACCTCCGAACACCCTTCGGAGGTCCAACCTCCGAAACCCCTCCGGAGGTACTCCCCTCCGAACACCCTTCGGAGGTACCCTTCGAACAGAGGGTAAAAAGCCTGTCAATCACTCATCACAAAACACCGAAACCAACCCTTGGTTTCTCAAAATGTTTCTCCAAAATCAACCCCCTCAACTTGAGTATACCCTTGAGCCACAAGTCTAGCCTTGTTTCTCACTATAGCCCCATCCTCTCCCTGTTTGTTTTTGAAAATCCATTTAGTTCCAATGATATGAATGTTAGGGGGTGCATAAACAAGAATCCAAACTTGATTTCTATCAAAATTTTCATGTTCCTCATGCATTGCATTGATCTAGCTTGCATCAGACAAAGCATGACTAACATCTAATGGTTCAAAATTTGCAACAAAAGCAGAATCAACGAAGTGAGAATGAGATTGGGTTACTCTTTCATTTAGCTCGCCCATGATCTGTTCAGGAGGATGCATTCTCTAAATGCGAAGCGGTGCTTCTCTTTATGACAGAATCTCCCCCTCAACTCTTGCCGAAGTTTGCCCCATGCTTCCGGTACTAGAGCCTTCAGATCCTCTTGTTGATGTAGATGAAGCTTTTGGAGATGCCATAGTGGGAGGTAGTGGTACAACATCATGATCTTCAACATCTGATGGTTCCTCTTCCTAAAAAATCATTTCACTCATATCGCGCTCACTCACAAGTTCAAAAGCAGGACTAACACATGGAGATGTTTCATCAAACGATACATCACAAGATTCAACTATAGTGTTAGTTTCAACATTGAAAACACGATAGGAGTGACCATGCTAGGAATATCCCAGAAAGATTCCATAAGATGCACGTGTTTCAAATTTGTCCAAGTTACCTCGCTTTAGGATGAAGCACCGGCATCCAAATACTCTTAAGTGAGTGACCTTGGGCTTCCTCCCAAAATGAAGTTCATAAGATGTCTGTTGGGGGAAAATATCTCATCTTCGGGATTATTGCCGAATCAACATAAAGGTAGACAGTGGATTCGAAGATTCCCAGACGTTCATCTTCGAAGATACCCGGAGTCAAGTTCGAAGTACGAAGATAGGCATTGGTTCGGAGTACATCTTCGAACTAAGGCAATTCGAGATCTTTATCGCCAGCTAAGATGGAAGATTTATCTTTTATATTAATTAGATTAGTCTTTTACCATTTTAGCCCTATCAAGGGTACCGAATAGTGTCCACTATGTCGGTTGTAATAGAGGGGTAAATAGGTCTTTTCCTTAATATTTGGGCCTATAAATACCCCCCATTTCACCCTGTAATAGGGACGGAATACAAGTTATTCAGTACACACGTTCGAACTATTCTAAGTTATTATCCTTTCGGAGGCTTAGAACAGTTCTTTTCGCAAACACT
Source organism: Zizania palustris (assembly GCA_019279435.1). NCBI lineage: Eukaryota > Viridiplantae > Streptophyta > Magnoliopsida > Poales > Poaceae > Zizania > Zizania palustris. Next base: position 23,887,132 of record JAAALK010000289.1, on the reverse strand, counting down.
TCGTTTGTTAGTTTCTATTCTACAAAAACCTGTTAGCGTAATCTTTTACGCCAACAGTTGGCGCCGTCCGTGGGGAACCAAGTTCTAAAAGCTTGTTCTCTACTGCTGACTGCACTCCGAAGAGTACTTACGGAGGGAGCCTCGGAGTCCCAAGACTCCGCGCACCCTTCAGTTAAGGGCTTCTTAGTGCAGCTCGAAAGCCTTCTCTCGACCCCTCGAGTCGTTCGAAGTCCTCCATCTCCAAGACATCTTAACGGCTAGCTATGCCTCCGAAGCATGGTCAAGCTTCGGGTCCTCTTCGAAGGTCCCCTCGAACCAATGGAGCCGGACCCTCAGCTAATCCGGCGATTCCTGCAGAGACCGCTGGGCGTCGAGCGCCCCGGGGCCCTCTGCCTCCTACGGTGCTTCAGATCGACTACGCAGCGAGCCGGGATCCAGAAGTGCCCTCCGACGAAGATGAAGGCCCTCCCAGAACCGAGGCTACGCAGTTAGCCAGGCTTCAGGAGGAGGTATCTAGATGGAGGCAAGAGGCCGCCGATCGCCTCCGCACTCAAGCTTCCACCGAAACTCCAAGGGAGCCTCAAGACGATGGAGCCCGCAATCCCCCAGAAGTTATACAAGTCCCGGAGGAAGCCGAGAATGCCTCCTTCGATAATGAGTCTCCGTTGCACCCTGATCTACAGAGAGTGCCCTTCGACCCCAGGTTCAAAGCCTCGAAGCTGCACAAATACTTCGGGGGGTTGGACCCCGGAGAATTCGCCCGCTCTTACGCCCTAGCAATAGAAGCAAGCGGAGGGGTGCGAAGCACCATGGCAAAATGCTTCCCCCTCGCTCTCGAAGGTGTGGCACTCCGCTGGTTCTGGTCCCTAAAGCCAGGATCGATCAGTTCATGGGAACAGCTCAAAAAGAAATTTGTGAGCAACTTCCAAGGTACCTTCGTGGCCCCAATGTCCACAGGAAGTTTGTTTCAGGTAAAGCAGTGGGTGGGAGAAACCCTCCGGGAGTACTTCACGCGCTTCGCCCACACCAAGTCACAGATCAAGGGCCTCTCTACCTCCTCGGTAGTTGATGCTGCCCGTGAAGGGGTGCTGAACCCCGACCTCCTCAGCAAACTCCATCGGAAGCCGGTAACGCCTGTGGCACAGCTCATGGCGTACTTCGAACAGTATGCTAAGGCGAAGGAAGGATGTCTTCGGCGAGTTGAAGCGACATTGCCCACCCTCCGGGAGGTCAAAAGGGAGCCTGAAGCCTCCGCTACACTGCAGCCTCCACAAGACAACCGTTCCAACGAGTACAAGCGAGGGAAGAAGCATTTCCGCTCGGAGGTGCTAAACATTGCACCTTTGGCCTCGAAAGCACCTGCCAATTTCCAGCAGGTAAAAAATTTCAAGGCTGGGCCACCAAAGCCTCAAGAAAGGATGCCTGGTAGGCGCCAGAGTTTTTTCTGTTGCGTGCATGGCGACAACAGAAGCCATGACACGAAGGATTGCAAGGCAGTATTAGCCCTTCGGGGCGACTACCTTGAGCGAAGTACCGGGCGGGGTACTTCGGATCGAGCTCCACCAGCGGCACGCTCGAAGCCTGTTCAAACTGTGGCCCGAGCCGGTGCCCTCGAAGCCCCCATACGGCTACCGGTGGCCAGTATTATGCCACCACCAAAGCAAGAAGACCCACAAGACCGCGGCAAGAGAGTGGTCCTGCCCATCTCCGGAGGGGGGGCCCTCGGAAGCATGTCCAAGAGACAGCGTCGCGAGTACGTCCGCGAGGTTGGGCACATTGGGACCTCAAGTTCCGCCGAAGGGATGCCAGAATGGTCCCGTGTGCCCATCTCGTTCACAGCCAGCGACGCGGCAGGAATGAAGTTTCCCATGCTGACCCATTAGTCATCTCTGCCGATATAGCAGGAGCAGATGTTCGAAGGATCCTGGTAGATGGCGGGAGCTCCGCAGACATACTCTTCGTCCAGGCCTTTGACCAGATGTGCATACCTCGCAAGCATCTGCTTCCAGCAGCCCGGCCGCTTCAAGGGTTCTCAGGACCGCCTCTCGATGCCCTCGGCCAAATAGGCCTCGAGGTTGCCTTCGGAGAGGGGCCTCTGGCCCGAGTAGAAGAGGTGATCTTCGATGTGGTGGATGCCCCTTACGCTTAAAATGCTATCTTCGGTCGAGGGATGTTGAACCAATTCGGGGCTATAGCACATCACAATTACCTTTGTCTCAAAATGCCCACGCAAGGTGGGGTGCTTACTATTTCAGGAGACCAAGCTGTAGCCAGGAGGACAGAGTATGGCCATGGGCAGCCATTGGACCCCCGACAAGTGCATAATGTGGCAGAAAGCACCGGGGAAATACCGGAGGCCTTAAACCCTCCGAAGGGATCCTCACTTAAGCCAAGCCCGGAGGGTGATGTCGAGACAAGAATAATCTCGGAAGATGGCAACGAATACCCAGTGAAATTTGGCAAGGGGCTATCTCCGGAAATAACCGCCTCGTTAGAAGAAGTCATCAAGAAGAATCTAGACATATTTGCTTGGACCGATGAAGACATCACTGGGGTCGACCGAAGCATCATCGAGCATAGTCTGCTCGTCAACCCGAAGGCCAAGCCGGTGCGTCAGGGGCTCCGCAAGCTGTCAACAAAAAGAGCAAGCTTAGCCAAGGCCGAAGTAGAAAAATTGTTAAGGGCTGGCATTATCAGGGAGGTAGCCCATACTGAGTGGTTGGCTAACCCTGTTTTTGTAAGAAAAAAGGACTCGAACAAGTGGCGCATGTGTATTGACTTCACCTCGTTGAATAAAGCATGCCCACGAGACCCCTACCCAATGCCCCGAATAGATCAATTGATAGATTCCATAGCCGGCTCCGAATTATTAAGCTTCCTCGACGCTTATTCCGGGTACCATCAAGTATGGCTGAAGCGTGAAGACGAAGCCAAGACAAGCTTTATAACTCCTTCCGGAGTATTCTGCTATGTAAGAATGCCTTTTGGTTTACGGAATGCCGGAGCCACCTTTTCTCGCTTAATAGCTAAGGCTCTAGGTCATCAGATAGGCCGCAATGTCGAGGCCTACATGGATGATATTGTAATAAAAAGTGCTCAAAAGCACCGGCATAGCCTAGATCTAGCTGAAACATTCGAGAGCCTCCGAGCATGTGGAGTGCGCCTCAACCCTGAAAAATGTATATTCGGGGCACAAGCAGGGAAGCTGTTAGGGTACTTAGTTTCGAGCAGAGGGATCGAAGCTAGCCCAACGCAAATAAGTGCGCTGCAAAGGATGGCTCTGCCAGAGAATTTGAAACAAGTACAGAAGCTAGCAGGAAGGCTCGCAGCACTCAGCAGATTCCTGTCCAGGTCGGCAGAGCGAAGCCTCCCAATTTTCAAGGCGCTGAAGAGACAAGGCTTCGAGCTGTCGCCAACCTAACTAAGTACCAGGAACACACCAAAACGTGGTATGACCCGAAAGTCAGATTAAGTAAGTTAAAACCGGGTCATCTAGTATTGCGAAGTGTAATAGCTCCGGGGAAGCTAGGAAACAAATGGGAAGGACCATATGTTATCTTACGCTCGGGATGCCCCGGATCGTTTAAATTAGCTAATTTAGAAGGGGAAGAGTTGAAACATGCATGGCATGCGGAGCACCTTAAGAGATATTACGCTTAAGGCCTCCTTGTAATCACTTGTAGCACTTCCTTTTTCTATAAATAAAGATAAGGGTCGAAACCTGTTTTGCCCTTCGAACATCCCTTACTCCTGATGGACGCATTAGGAAGACGGTGATGCTAGTAGAGCCAAGCATTTTTCGCAAAGACCCAAGGGGCTGACTGCGAACCATTGGTTCAGTGGCTCCGAAAACCTACGGATTCCAGGCTCCGGCTTGTTAGGCTCCGTAGAAGAGTCTAAGGACTTTAAATAAAACAGATTTTCAGCCTCCGGGTGCGAAGTATCTGTAAAAGAGCCGAAGGTGGCCAAAACCTACGGATTCCAGGCTCCGGCTTGTTAGGATCCGTAGAAGAGTCTAAGGACTTTAAATAAAACAGATTTTCAGCCTCCGGGTGCGAAGTATCTGTAAAAGAGCCGAAGGTGGCCAAAACCTACAGATTCCAGGCTCCGGCTTGTTAGGATCCGTAGAAGAGTCTAAGGACTTTAAATAAAACAGATTTTCAGCCTCCGGGTGCGAAGTATCTATAAAAGAGCCGAAGGTGGCCAAAATATATGGAGTCCAAGCCATTGGCTGGTAGACATCCGTAAAAGAGTCCAAAGAGACCATTGCAAACTCCGAACCATTGGTTCGATAGAAATCGCAAAAATAAACCGAAGGTGGCTAAAGCAAAACAGAATTTGAGCCATGAGCTTCGAATATCTGTTAGTACAGTCCAAAGTGACAAAGGTACTAAATTGCCATTCTTCCGACTACAAATAGTCGAAGACATTTTATAAGATTTTAAAAGATCTTTAAATTACAGAGGGGCTCCGAACCCCCAAAAATTGTACTCCGAAGTTTTTCTTTGCGCATAACCATCTTTGAATACATTTCGAAGTTGCTTATACCCAAAGAGGGGCTAGTAAATATGGAGACAATTTTAAATCGGTATTCATTATTCAAACAAACGTGTTTACAGATTACATTATGAAAAATTGGTATCTATACAAAGAAGGAATCGAAGACCTCTTTGGTCTCTAGAGCTAGGGGTGGAACGACTAGTTCCAGCGCCGGGAGTCCTAATAACTTTACGTTTAACTCTCTTGCTTCCCTTCGAAGCTCTAAAATCCTTCTGTTCTTGTTGAAGCTCGGACCAAGTTCGAAGCCGTTCGGGGCTTCTTTCCCAGCTTCCAAGATCTTCAGATCTTTTATTTTGAACCTCATCTTCGTCTTCAGACCAAATAGTGTCTTCAGAAGACGAAGTGTTTACGTTAACCTCTTTTTCTTCCTCTTTAATATAAGACAATACGTCTTTGATTACTTCGGGCGCAATTACGCCGGAGTCATCTCGAGGAATTAGAAATCGAGGACGCTTGTGATTCTTTAGAAGTTCGAAGGTGTTCCATAATGAACGAAGTTCCTCGTTAATTTCTAACACTTCGATATCTTCCGTATGAGACAAAGCCTAAAAATATGATAAACAAATTTTCATTGATAAAGGTTCATAAACACGAAGCTTTATGTAGCGCCCCGATTTAACAAATCGAGACATTATTGAATTTCCCTAGAAAAACAATAATACAAGAGGTTCATCATGCGACAACGTACATACGACAATATCCATGGTACGCAGACCATATTTATTACAACATTGTTTTAGTAAAAACAGTAATAAGATAATTAACAGTGGCATGCCGAACGTCTTCTTCAGGATCTTTCTTCCCGACTGGGTCGCTACTCCAGACCGTCTTCAAAGTAAGCATCCTCTGTGGGGTCCAACGGGTATGAGTACAAAAAGTACTCAACAAGCCACCGCAAATGCAAATAATAATGCAGGATAATAAACAAGGAAGGATAATGGCTAACATTGCAGAATAATGTAATTACAGTTATGGCATTTAGTGTAATCATATTTTAATCATGCGGAAAGTAAATATGAGCATCATCAACATCAACTAACTCGAGGAGTATGTTTTACCTCCTCGCTCAACGGTCCTTACATGTCAATCCATCATGCACATTCATATTCAAAATAAACTAACTGGGGGATGTCACGCAACGCGCCCTTGACCGTGGGCTCGACTTTTCGAAAAGATTTAAGACTCTGATCAGAGATGTACTACTGTACCCACAAGGCACGCACTCATCCCAACGAGATGACCCATTTCACGGGAACTCGTGCCAAAACCTCAATATGAGATGTTCCAAGCGATAACCACCCGCTCTAGGTTTCGCCGGCGCGCCGGGCCGCATCCCGGCTAACGTCGCACCCCCTTTTGCGCCACATTGGTACAAGTCACCCGCAGGTGCAACTTGACCCATCTCCAAATGGTGGCCTCGGTTTGGAACAACCCATACCTTAGTTAGGACTTACCCACTAGACTTGTGGTTAGTACGTAAGTGTATTGCAACGGATCCCTCAGACCGGTCCTTATAGTGCCCCGGGTGCTACCGACCAATGCCCTAGCTTGCACCCGGAACCCACCATGCATACACTCACAACCATGACTTATCACCAACAGAATTTCCAAGGATAAGAAGTAACGGGGATCATATAATAGAACCATTTTGCTACGACTCATTTTTATCCTATAGCGGCCGTGTCAATACTTTGGACACTAACTAATATCATTGATCATACGGTGACAAGGAGGTTAGGCGAGATAGCATGGCTTGGGTTGCACATCAAGGTCGGGGGATCCTAAATAAATATAATGTAAGGGTTCATTTGACTAATGCATATATAACCTATGTGTTTTAGCGATAGTCAATTCAAACATGGGTTCAATATGTTCAAAAGAATGGTTTGGTGACTTGCCTTGTTCAGCAACGGGAGAGGGAGGGACTTCGGGGAAGTACTCCGGCTCCTCGACGGTGTCGTAGTCTTTTCAATAATAAAGTAAAATAAATACAACATTCCATATAAACAACGTAAAATCACACAACAAGCATATGGGTTTAAGTTGGTTTATTTTTAAAGAAAATCAGTTGTTAAGGTTCTGAAATTTATTTCATAAATAATTTAAAAAGAATTAAAATGAATTATGGTTTTTCTTAAAAGGGTTTTTAAGTGTGAATAATACCACCTTAAGTTTTCTAATTAATTTACTATGAATGGCTTAGAGAAAACTCTGTGGTTCTAGTATATAAACAGAAAGAAATAAATATATAAATTTTCTGAAGTTTAAATATTTGAATTTATATTTTAATCCTAAGGGCATTTGAATACATATTTAAATAAACATGAAAAATTCAAAGTAAACCTACTGTTTTTATTGTATAAACATGTAGAGAATATTATTATGGATTTTCTGAAATTGGAATGACAATTTTTAGAGTTCAAATGCATTAGATATGAATTTTACAAGTTTAAAAGCATTTCTGGAATTTATTTTCAAATTTTAAATCCCTCGGGTCCACGGTGAGCCAGGCCCACGGTGAACCCGCGCACTATGCGCGTGCGCCGGGTCGATCTGGACCGTCGGATCCAGATCCGACGCGCGAGGGCGAGGCGGGGCGCGTAAGTGACTACGGACGGCCAGGATTAAAACGTTTGAAGGGGTACCACGTGGACGCACGAGATTAAACGCGGGGTTTTAAAACTAACGGACGCACGAGATTAAAACGTACCCCTTCGCCGAGATCTGACGGATCAGATTAAGCCGCACGCGGGGATTAATCGTCATCGTCGGATCCAGATCGCACGGCGTGGATCGAATCCGACACGGCACGGGTACTCGACCCGTGCCGGTCGTCTTCTCCGATGACGGCGAGCGGGCCAGCGGCCACGGCGAGCGACGGCGGCCTAGTCTAAGGCCTAAAACGGAACGAGGGTGCTACGGGGATCACGAGGGTACCTCGGCGGTGAGAAAAGGTCGACGGAGCGAGGCCGGCGACGAGCGGAGGCGGTGGAGGTGTTCGGGTGCTGGGCGGCGACGGCGATCCGGCGAGGGTTGTCGTCGACGGAGTGGTGGCCGGCGTTGGGGAGGTCCCGGCGGTCACGATGGTGGCGAAGGCATGGACGGGGGCGGTCCGAGGCGACGGTGAGCGGTGGCCGGAGGCGAAACAGAGGGAGTGCGCAAAAAGGTGAAGTGCGGGCGCTCTGTTCGTTCTCGAGGCGATTGAGCGTGGGGGTCGGACGCGGCGTAGGCCGGGGTTTAAATAGGACACCGGAGGGGGGGCTCGCATGCAAGGAAAGCCGAGGGATGGTTTAATTCGCCGGCGAGGGCTCGGCCATGCACGGCAGCGGTGATCCCGTGGCTTAAAGGCGTGTTTTAACGGGGGGAAACGGTCGACGCGACGCGGGGGGACCGAGTAATGGCGGTAATTTAATGGGGGACGGACCGGCGAGGCGAATCCGAGGGCGAGGTCGTCGGCCGGCGGGATTTGGGGGCGGAGGCGGGAGGTAGACGACGGGTCTGACAGGCGGGGGCCACTGGCCAGCGGGCGCGAGCGGGCGAGGGTGGCGACTGACGGGTGGGGCCGGAGTGTCGGGTTCGCGCGCGAGGGGAGGGATTCGGCGCCGACAGGTGGGGTCGGCTTGTCAGCCAGGGGCGCGCGGGGTAACGGGCTGGGCCGGCCGGGAGAGAGAGAAGGGAGGGTGGGGAGCCCATTACTGTTCTAATACATTTCTGAATAAAAATAATTCCAGAAAATAGATTAAAATATTGGGGCTACTTCCAAGGTTGATAAAAATTTATAAAAATTCCCAAAATTATATTTTGGTCATAGGATCATATACAAAAAGTTTCACCTCCTAGTTTGGTCATCTACTCTATGTTGTAGTTCAAAAGGGTATAAAAGGGAATTAAAAGTATTTTCAGAAATAGTAATTCCAAGAAATTGAATTTAATAATATTTTTATTGTTTTGAAAATTTGGGGTGTTACACTTTATATAGTCAAAAATCCTAAATTATTCCTAAACCTGCGGGTTCGGAGGAGGCTGACTGCTCGAAGCTTGGTTCCGAACTTGCTTCTGGCGTTGGCCTTCGTCGATCCAAGCCTTGATCGCGGAACGACCTTCGGCTCTCCATGAGGTTTGAAAGGCTCGCCAGGCAGCAGTCATGCCTTCGAAAGGATTTAAAAGCCGCTCATCGTCGAAGGTAATAGAACCCTCTGCGCTCAGAGTGATTGTTCGGCCCAAGTCCTCGTAGTAACGAAGTAGTCCGATGGCAGACACTTGTCCGGAGAGTTCTCCGTAACGAATACCCGCCGTCTTCATTTGCTTCGCTGCTCCTTGGATCCTTTTTAACCGGCGCAAGAGAGTGACGTTGTCATCTGAAGGAAGTGATCCAGTAGTACCGAAGTACTCCAGAACACCTAGCATCTGTTCTATGACCTCCGTATCTACCTTCTCGGACTTAAGCTTTTCTTCAATTAATGCATCCTTGCTCGAAGTCGTTTCTACTAGAACTCCGGAAAGCCTAGCATTCTCCGTAGTTAAAGTATTCTTCTGATTCAGGAGCTGGCTAGCTTCCGCTTGGAGCCTAACAAGCTCGGAACCCGCATTAGCATGCTCCAACCGCACCCTTTCTATTTCTGCTCGAAGCACGATCCTTTCTGCTTCGATCTCCTTATTTGCAGCCTCCAAGCCCTGTCTGGCCCTGCGTTCTGTTGAAATCATATTATCCATTTGAGCTACTCTAGCTTCGGAGAATGATAAGTTGCGCTGAAGAGCTTCGTTTTCTTCCCGAAGCTGAGCAATTTCACGCTCGCCCGATAAAGTTGCAGCACGGGCCAAGACCGCTTGCTAAGAAAAGAAAAAATCGAAGTAAGATATTATCCATGTATAATTTGCTATTGTTTCGAAGATGTTCCGTACCTGGTAGGCTGCTCGTTCCATGGCAACATTTAGCTCCGAACTCTTCGCCTCGCTTAAAATAGCTACCAGCTCTGTCTCCCCGACTTTGCGGCTAGCTCGACCCAAAGGTTTGAGCAGATTCCGAAGCCCAGTTCTTTGCTCCAAAAAAGGAGTTAAAAGAGGGAGCATTGCCGAAGCTTCCTGGTCATTCCTGCTCGGCGAAGCTCCAGAGGGTTCTCCTGAGGTCTTCGGAGCTTCAGTAGATGGCCCCCCTCAGTAGATCGACTTTCATCTGTCGATTCAGATGAAGTTGATCCTTGAGCAGAGGGAGGCTCTATATGTCTTTTACCCCTTCCAGGCCCCTGTTGAGCGACCTCCGGGTGCGGCTCCGAAGTTGTCAAAGGCCCTTGAATTGGATCTTCGCGATGTACTTCTGTAGAAGGGGGCTCTGCAAAAGCAAAGGTATTATACATTGTATAATTTTGCAGAAAATAATAAGAGAATTATGTGAAGTTTACCTTCGACATTCTGGGGGCGATCGAGCATCGGACTGCTCGGAGGATCAAAGGTGAGGTCTTTGTCTGAATCCAAAGTTAAAATTTCAACTGCCGGAGTATCTCCTTGAGCAGTCCTCCCTTCATCCAAAACTGAAGTTGTAGCAACTTCAACTTCACCTTCGCCCGCAGGGGCTTCGATTTGCTCTTCCTCTTGAGCATCCAGAGTTCTCACTTCTTCAATATTAGCCTGAGACGTCATACCTGCAGTATCTTCAATATGAATAGCTGTTTGAGCTGCATCTTCATCAATCAACCTCACTAATAGTTTACCTTCATCCTCCTTAGAACGGGAGGTTGAGGATCTTGGGCTCGGAGGTGCAGGCTTTCTAGGCTTTTTAGCCACTTTCTTCACTGGAGTCTTTGCGGAACTCGAAGCTCCAGCTTCGGCTTTTCTCTTCTTGGGTCCTTTCTCCGAAGGCACCCAATCCATCAGAGGGGGCGGAGTGAGTCCTAGCATCCCCCACACTCTGCCCTCCCTTCACAACCTTCGGCTCTCAGCGCCCATTCAAAAATAGCCAAACGAGCTACTGCATTCGGAGAGAGCTGAGGAAGGGTAACATGAAATAGCTCAAGTACCTCCGCCAGGAAGTCTACTGCTGGAAGGCTCAAGCCGGCTTCGAAGAAGGCTTCGAAAACAACTACTTCTCCGGGTCTTGGCGATGGAATCATTTCTTTGCCTGGCTTCCGGATCATGACTCCGGTACTAATTTTCCCTTCCACTGCGATTGCCAATGACTCTCTCTTGCAGGTAGAAGGCCCCAATTGAAAAGATTGATCCAAGTATTTTGTTGATGGCGGGCAGAGACCTTGATCATTGACATTTTGGGGATTTCTCCCTCCTGCCGCCACGGATGTCGCTGCGGATGCCGGAGGTGCCGTCGCCATTGCTGCTGCCGCTGCTGCAGCTGAGGCCTGCTGCCTAGCCAAAGCTGAAGGTCCCGCACCTTTGGTCTTCGCCATTGCAGTCACAGGGTTGCTTTGGAGAAACTGGAGGCTAGGGCTCAAGAACTCAAGGGGCTCAAAAGGGTTTTGATTGCGAGGAAAGCGGTGAAAAGGTAACCGGGTAAGTTCTAGGCCTTCTATTTATAGCCTAGATTTTACTTTTTTACCGTTAGTCCATGCCGTTTCGCATTCCTACCATTACTTTTCTCCGAAATTAACGCATTCTACAGTTTCCGTTAGAAACAGAAAGCTAACGGCTATTTTCTCTAAGTCTAAAGACTTTCGAACTTCCTGAGTCGGTTCTAAGAGAGTTCGAATAGCAATTATCCTAAGAATGATTCGGAGTTTATATCTTCATACATTTCGGAGATGAATTAAAATCCAATAACCCCTATGTTTGGTTATCTTTTCCTTCCGTATACTGCTCTCCTAATGTTACAGGTTAAACGGAGAAGCGTATTCGAGGGGCTACTATTGGGGGAAAATATCTCATCTTCGGGATTATTGCCGAATCAACATAAAGGCAGACAGCGGATTCGAAGATTCCCAGACGTTCATCTTCGAAGATACCCGGAGTCAAGTTCGAAGTACGAAGATAGGCATTGGTTCGGAGTACATCTTCGAACTAAGGCAATTCGAGATCTTTATCGCCAGCTAAGATGGAAGATTTATCTTTTATATTAATTAGATTAGTCTTTTACCATTTTAGCCCTATCAAGGGTACCGAATAGTTTCCACTATGTCGGTTGTAATAGAGGGGTAAATAGGTCTTTTCCTTAATATTTGGGCCTATAAATACCCCCCATTTCACCCTGTAATAGGGACGGAATACAAGTTATTCAGTACACACGTTCGAACTATTCTAAGTTATTATCCTTTCGGAGGCTTAGAACAGTTCTTTTCGCAAACACTTCGTTTGTTAGTTTCTATTCTACAAAAACCTGTTAGCGTAATCTTTTACGCCAACAATGTCAAATTCAACAAAGAGCGCAAAAAGATCCTATTGGAGATGTAGCATGTTGTACTCATGGCCTCACCCCAAAATTTTCTTGGAGTCCTATGCTCATTGAGCATCGTCCTAGCCATCTCCACAAGTGTGTGATTTCTCCTCTCAACAACCCCTTTTTGTTGAGGGACTCTTGGTGCAGAAAACTGATGTTCAATTCCATGTTCAAGGCAAAAATCTGCAAAACAACTGTTCTTGAACTCGGTGCCTTTGTCACTTTGAATGGCTTTCATTGTGCTGGGGGAGTTCATTGAATAGCCTCAATGCTAAGCTCCGAAAGTGTATAAACACTTCATCCTTGCTTACAAGAAAGAAAACCCAAGAGTAACGAGAGTAGTCATCAACAACAAGAAGAATGTACCATTTTCCGCCTAAAGAGCTAACCCGGGATGGACCTATAGTGTCCATATGAAGAAGCTCTCTGGGTCGCTCAGTCATCACTATGTTTATGGGTGAATGAGAAGCGGCAACCATTTTTCCAAGATGACAAGGAGCGCAAATCAGGTTCTTCTCAAATTTGAGCTTGGGCAATCCTCGGATGAGTCCTAGGGCACTCAATCGAGCAAGAAGATCAAAGCTCATGTGCCTTAGTCTCCTATGCCACATACAAAGCTCAAACAAAGGTTCATCTAAAAGGAAATGAGAAGAGCCAATGATTCAGAGAAATCAGCTCCAAACACTCTCCCTACTCTCAAGATTTTGAAAATAACAGTGCCAAAGGTATCAAGTACATGAGAGGCATCACGACCAAAGTGAACCTCAAAACCCTCATCAAGCAATTGAGAGACAGAAAGCAAGTTATAGCCCAAATCCTCAACTAATGCAACATTAGAGAGAGTGAAGCTTTCATTGATTCTAATCATATGTTGGCCTTTCACTCTACTTTTGTGATTGTTTCCAATAGTGATATGTTCTCGTTGCTTGGTTAAGGTGAAACTGGAGAACCATGATGACTTTCCGGTCATGTGGCGTGAACAACCAAAATCAATAATCCACTTGTTCTCCAGGCTTCAATGTCTTCCCTACATAGAGATAGAAGGCCTCGAGTACTGAGTGCTGGGGTTAGTGATAAAATGTTTAGGTATCTAACACTGAATAACACAAGTGTTAGGCAAAACAAAAGACTGTGTAGGAGGAGAATCATAATGAAAATGAGGTCTTCTTGCAAATTGTTGAGGTCTTCTAAAATGACTTGGACCAAAACCTCTAACACGTGGTCTAACATCATATGAAGCATGATTTAAACCACGATGGGCATAGTCACTTATATAACCATGACGAGCCTGAAAATCAGAATAAGTGTGATAACCATACTCATGCAAATCAAATGAGGGATAATACGAATCATGAAAGTTCATAGCATGAGCATGACGTTCATCCTTGATACGACGATAACAACAACTAATCAAATGACCTACATGATGACAATAAGAGCAATGAAAAACTTTCTTGTGTGTAGGTTTATAAGTTTCTGGTGCTAACCTCACAATTTTTCTTGGTTTTTGCTAGGAGTCTGTCTTGGGTGGTGGAATGATTATCCTTTTAGATTGGGTAGGATTTTTGGCGTTCTGAGTGGTGTCTAACTGGGCTCTCTCTTTCTCAATGGTAGTAGGTAGAGTGAACACAATTTTTCTTGGGGTATTTGGTGTAGTTCTCTCATAACCCAACCCCAGAGATAACCCTGCCCTATCAGCACACATTTTAGTTTTATGCAAAAGAATATCCAGTTTACCTTTCCAGACATATTTCATAGAGCTGAGCAGTCATGATTTCTTTGAATTAAAAGCAGGCATATAATAGCAGAAGATGTAAGTGCAATTCCACACATAATGAGCATATGCAAGACATTTAAAATCAGCTCCCCCTCACAAATTGCCGTAAGGGTGACAAATGCCAAGTTCCCCACGCAAGTAAGCAAATCGAGAAGCATCGAGGGGTTTTGTAAAAATATCGGCAAGCTGGTGTTGGGTATCAACATATTGAAGTTCAATATCACCCTTCTCATTGTGATCTCTGAGAAAATGATACCGTACATCAATGTGTTTGGTTCTGGAATGCTGAACCGGGTTGTTTGCAATACAAATAGCACTAGTGTTATCACAGAAAAGTGGAACACTCTTATAATCTAACCCGAAATCCCGCAAAGTGGAAACCATCCACAAAATCTGAGAGCAACAGCTAGCTGCAGCAACATATTCGGCCTCAGCCGTCGATTGTGCAACACTAGACTGTTTGCGGGAAGACCAGCAAACCAGAGAAGTACCCAGAAAATGACAGGTACCAGAGGTACTTTTCCTATCAATTCTACACCCAGCAAAATCCGCATCTGAATAACCTCTAAGACATAAAGATGAAGACGATGAATACCATATGCCAAATTCAAGGGTGTGTTTGAGATACCTTAGAATGCGCTTAACCGCTTGGCGGTGCGAAGCTCGTGGTGAAGCCTGAAAACGAGCGCACAGACATACTGCGAAGTGTATGTCCGGCCTCGTGGCAGTCAAGTAGAGGAGGGAGCCGATCATGCTTCGGAACTCCTTCTGATCTACGGCTTCTCCATCTTCGTCAGGATCCAATGCTACAGATGTAGCCATTGGAGTGGCGAGGGGCTTCGCATCGGACATGTCGAATTTCTTGAGCAGGTCCTTGGTGTACTTCGTTTGGTGGACGAAAGTACCTTGTTTGCTTTGCTTGATTTGCAAACCAAGGAAAAAGGTGAGTTCACCCATCATCGACATTTCAAACTCCCTGCTCATGGTATCTGCAAACTCGGCAACCAAAGCATGAGAAGAGCCACCAAAGATGATATCATCCACATAAATCTGAACTAGGAGGAAATCTTTGCCATGCTTGAGAGTAAACAAAGTTTTATCAACAGAGCCCATTAAATACCCTCGCTCAAGCAGAAAAGACTTAAGTCTATCATACCATGCCCGAGGGGCCTGCTTGAGTCCATAAAGAGCCTTATGAAGTTTAAGGACTTTATGTGGGTACTTGGGGTTTTCAAAACCAGGGGGTTGTTTTACATAAACATCTTCACCTATGAAGCCATTAAGAAAAGCACTTTTGACATCCATTTGATAGAGTTTGAATCCCCGGGATGTCGCAAAGGCAAGCAAAATCCTAATGGCCTCAAGGCGAGCAACAGGTGCAAAAGTTTCAGTAAAATCAATCCCTTCTAGTTGAGAAAAGCCCTGAGCTACAAGTCTAGCCTTATTTCTAACAATTGTTCCATCCTCCCCTTGTTTATTTTTGAAAATCCATTTTGTTCCAATGAAATGAACATTTGGTGGAGGATCAACTAAAGTCCAGACTTGGTTTCTTTCAAAATTCTCAAGCTCTTCATGCATGACATTGATCCAACTAGAATCAGAAAGTGCATGACTAACATCTAAGGGCTCGAAAGAAGC
This sequence comes from Zizania palustris, assembly GCA_019279435.1. Classification (NCBI taxonomy): domain Eukaryota; kingdom Viridiplantae; phylum Streptophyta; class Magnoliopsida; order Poales; family Poaceae; genus Zizania; species Zizania palustris. The sequence goes on along the minus strand of JAAALK010000289.1, from coordinate 23,871,776 downwards.
AACAAAAGCAGCATTAGTGAAATGGGCATGAGAACGAGTTACCCTTTGATCAAGCTCACCAATGATCTGCTCGGGAGGGTGCATCCTTTGGACATGATGTGGAGCCTCGCGGCGGGATGCAGTCTCCCCCTCAACTTGTGCGTTGGAGTGGTCCAAGATGACCGATGTTGAGGTAGTTGCTTCGGGACCTCGTGCCGAAGTAGTAGAAGCGGGGTCAGCTTCGGGGGTTGATGTCGAGGGTAGTAGGGGTTCATCCTCGAATTCTCCGGGATCTTCGTCTTCGAATAAGGTCTGTTCCATGTCGTGTTCATTTGCCTGTTCAAGAGCAGAACTAACAGAGGGGGTTGATTCATCAAAAGTCACATCACATGACTCGATGACAGTGTTAGTCTCTAAATTATAAACACGATAAGAATGACCATGAGTAGTATAACCCAAAAAGATCCCGTCAGAAGATCGCGACTCAAATTTATCCAAGTTACCACATTTTAGGATAAAGCAGCGACAGCCAAAAACTCGAAGATGAGTAACCTTGGGCTGTCTCCCAAAACACAGTTCATAAGATGTCAAATTTAAAATTGAGCGCAAGAAAATTCGGTTCGAGATGTAGCAAGCAGTGTTCATGGCCTCAGCCCAGAATTTTCTAGGAGTCCTATGCTCATCAAGCATCGTCCTAGCCATCTCAACCAAAGTGCGGTTTTTCCTCTCAACAACACCGTTCTGTTGAGGAACCCGCGGAGCAGAGAATTGATGTTCTATGCCATGCTCCATGCAAAAGTCAACAAAGAGACTATTTTTGAACTCGGTGCCATTATCGCTTCGAATGAATTTTAATGCACCAGGGAGTTCAGTGAAAAGTCTCAAAGCCAAGCTCCGAAAGTGTGAAAACACTTCGTCCTTGCTGGCAAGAAAGAAGACCCAAGAGTAGCGAGAGAAATCGTCGACAATAACAAGTACATACCACTTGCCGCCTAAAGAACTAACCCGAGAAGGACCTACAGTGTCCATATGGAGAAGTTCTCCGGGCTGTTCAGTCATCACTGTGGTGACTGGCGAATGCGAAGCGGCAATCATTTTTCCATGTCGACAAGGAGCGCAAACTAAATTCTTCTCAAACTTGAGCTTGGGCAATCCTCTGATCAAGCCTAGGGCGCTCAAACGAGCGAGCAACTCAAAGCTCATATGCCCTAGTCTCCTATGCCACTTCCAAAGCTCAGAAGTCGAATGTGCAACAAGACAGTGAGAAGAACCAGACGACTCTGAAAAATCAGCTCCAAAAACTCTCCCAACTCTAAAGATCTTACACACCACAACGCCATCTGAATTGAGCACTTGCGAAGTATCGCGATGAAATCGCACTTCGAAGCCCTCATCAAGCAACTGAGATACAGACAACAAATTGTATCCCAGGTTCTCAACCAAAGCAACATCTTTGAGAGTGAAGTTCGAGTTAATTCTTACCACACCTTTACCTTTCACTCTACTCCTTCGATTGTTTCCGAAGGTGATATGTTCCCTTTGCTTGGTTGTGGTGAGGCTGGAGAACCATGCTGCATCTCCGGTCATGTGGCGCGAACAACCGGAGTCCATGATCCACGTGCCCTCCAAGCCTCGACCTGTCGCCTACACATGATGAAAACGTCTCGATCGCTCAGTGCTGGGGTGAGTAAAATAATGACGAGGCATCCAGCACTGAGTGACACGAGTAGTAGGCACAGTAGAAGTAGACGGTCTACGCACATAAAAATCAGAATGATGCAAAGTGCGAGGTCTACCTACATGCAAAGAACGAAAAGCATGTAGAGGTCTCCTACTCTGACGAGGTACAAAGCTACTCGCCCGAGGTCTACCACCATATGGAACATGGTGAACACCTCGAGGAGCAAAACCTCTCCGAGAAGCACGAGGAGCCTCTAAAACAGGACGAGAGTAAAACTCAGACTCATGCATACCTAAAGATGGGTAATGCATGTCCTGATAGCTCATCGCCTGTGCACGTCGCTCATCCTTGATGCGACGGAAACAGAAACCAATCAAATGACCCGCCCTCTGACAATAAGAACAGTGAAACACTCTCCTGGGGGCACTCTCATGGGTCATAGGAGCAACTCTCACAGGCTCCTTGGGTTTCTTCTGTGTGGTTTTCTTGGGAGGATTTTTCTTGGCAGGAGGAGTGGTTTTCTTTGGTGGATGGGTAGGCTTTTTGGCTGATGGGGTGTCCAACAGAGCTCTCTCTTTCTCTATTGTGGTGGGAGAGGTAAAAACAGTTTTGGTCTTACTGTCTGAAGCTATCCTCTCAAAACCCAAACCTAGAGCTACCCCGGCTCTGTCAGCACACAGCTTGGTCTTGGCCAAGAGCAAATCCATCCTACCCTTCCCTTCAGTGCATTTATTCACCACAGAAAGAAGGTATTCATTTTCGGACATGAGGTTTTCAGCTCGCTCTCTAACAGTGCCTAGCTAGTCCTTAAGGGTAATGCAAGTGTCACAAACAGGTTGCACATCCTTAGAACTACCGGCCCTCTCCAATCTAGCCTCTAAATCATGAACATGCTTATCACGTAAATTAATGCTATCGCGCAATAAAGAGCAGTTCATGCAATCAATAATATCACGAGGTCTAGAATCCACCTCCAAAAGCTGCTTCTGTGCAGTCTCAAGCTCAGAAAGAGTTTGAGCATGAACAGAGCGCAACTGAGCAAGCTCACCCATGACAACAGAACATGATTCACATTCAGCATCATTAAACTTAGATTTAAGCATGGCATATTCAGTAGAAACATTTTCTAGCCTAAGTCTAAGGTCTTTTCTTTCTCTAGCGGCTTGCACAAGTAATCTATCCTGACCTAGCACTACTTCATTCAGCTCATCTAATTTAATTAGTAGCTGGTCAGATGATAGGTTTACCTCAGATGAGTCAAGCTCATCGCCGCTGTGATCGCTGTCGGCCATGAAGCAAAGGCCGGTGAAGTCACGTCCCTTCTTGTCCTTCTTGTCCTCCTTCCTTGGGGACTCCTCCTCCTCAGAGCTCGACTCCTCAGTTGAGGATGTGTCGATGTCGCTGAGAGCAGCAACAAAAGCTCTGGAAGCGGCCTTGGCTACTTTCTTAGCCATCTTGCCGCGCTTGCCCTTCACAAAGGGCTTCCTCTCCTTTTTGTGGAATTTGGGGCGCTCACTCTCATCTCTCTTCTTGACCTTGGGGCAATTGGCCTTAACGTGAGAGGTGTCGCCACATTCATAGCAGCCACTAAAACCACTTCTCCTCTGATCCCGTCTCTCATGATGAAAGCGGGTGAACCTCCGGGCAATGAGAGCAAGCTCATCATCAGCTAGAGTATCCACCTGCTCCTTTGTGACGGAGACCAGGGAGGACAAAGCAAAACCATCTGCAAGAACACAAGTGCCTGATGTGCTTGGTTCTGCAGTGGTGCCACGGCTAGTGCTAGAAACCAATGCCAATGGCTGTGGCAAAGAGCTTCTGTGCACTGCAAGAGATGCCTTGGCAATCTCTGTGGACTTCAGCTTGCTAAAGAGTTCATCACAGGTCAATGAGTCATAGCCTGTGGACTCCTCAATGCTGGATATCTTCACTTCCCATATGCTACGGTCAAGAGCATAGAGAAGCTTGATAGCCCTATCGTGATCACTGTAAGCAAGCGTCCCGTTGGATCGCAAGTTACTCACTATCGCGTCAAAGCGAGAAAACATGGCATCTACAGATTCACCAGGTGCCTGCACAAACAGCTGATACTGTTGATTGTAGGTGCTTTGGCGCCTGGCCTTGATCTGAGCAGAGCCCTCATGAAAGACAGTGAGTGTTGTCCAAATCTCCCTAGCAGTCCTAAGGTGCTGCACCCTATCAAACTCACTCCGACTCAAACCAATGAACAGTATGTTCCTTGCCTTCGAGTTGGCAATATACTGATCTTTTTCAGTTTGAGTGGTGCGGGTATCAGGGATGGAGTATTGTGAGTCCACAATCTCCCAAATTGCATTTCCTTGGCTTAATAAGTAAGCCTCCATGCGCACCTTCCAGTATGCAAAATCTGTCCCATCGAACAGAGGAATTTTACTGCCTCTATCCATGTCGCCAACAGATCACAAAACCGGTTAAGGTCAACTGGTGATCTTAACCAAGCTCTGATACCAATTGTTGGACCAGAAACGGCGACCAGAGGGGGGGTGAATGGGAGCTATTAAAAATTCGGGCTAAAAACTTAGCCTTCGGGTCTGTTCTGTCTTCTGCGGAACAGGCTTCGAACACAACCTTCGAAGGTCTGGTTCGGAGGTACTTCGACAGCTCCGAACACAGGCTTCGCAGGAGCAAAAGTTTGAAGCCAAGAAGACTTCGCTCCACTAACAACCCTCGAAAATCTACTCTGCTAAGTCAGTGCAGGCTCCGCACACGAGGTGCTTCGAGCAGGCTTCGCACTTCACCCTTCGCAAGAGTGGACAGCCCTCTGAGGACTTCGACCAAGTACTTGGCGACAGCAACTGGTGCTGAGCTTCGTACGCGAAGGTCTACACGCACACAAAACGGACTATGCTAAAGGCTTCGACACAAGAAGCAAAACGGGCCTCGGTCAGGGCTACGCTAGTAAGCAGCGAGGTTACACCTCCTGTTACACAGAGCGAATGCACACTGACAAAGCACACCTCGCACGAAAAACTACCTTCGCCTCAACAGGCTTCGGTGCACTAAACTAGCGAAGTATGCAAAGCGAGCTCAAGCAAAAAGCACAAGAAAAACAGGGCTTCGCCGCTTGAACAAGGAACACTGAAAATGAACTCAGGATGTATTCAATCGAAGTGTGGCTACAGGAGCTCAACAGTAAATGCTCAAAGTGTTAAATGTTACCTACCGAGCCCCCATATTTATAGCCCACGGCTTCATCCTAAGGAAGTGACTACTTTACCCCTAGGGTTTACATCCATTTTGTCTCTACAGAACTAAGGGGTACAAAAGGTAGTCCACCTTTATTTTGGAGGCTTCTCTGTCAGCTGCAGAGGGGACAGTGTCAGCCTTTTCCAGAACAGACAGTGTCAGCCTTTACAGTGTTGACTTCTGGAACCTCCCTTCGCACGCGAGGGTGCGGTAGCTTCGGCGAGAAGCCTGCAGCCTATTGGCCTTCGCTCCGCCGAAGAAGTCCTTCGATACATTGACGGTTTTGAGCCGAAGCCGTCAAAGCCCTTGGGCCTTCGCACCACCACCTCCGGAGTGGATCACCACGGCTTCGCAGCTACTCCCAGCTCGAACACCGTCAGTCCGTGTACCGAAGCCATGCATGGCCGAAGCACCACACGACATCCTCACTCCGAAGCCCCACCTTCGGAGTACCACCCTTCGAAGGCCCTCCTTCGTCCAAGGCCTCCGCATGAAGCATTTCATGAGCACTCCGTCACAGCGCCTCTTCCCGAGCACACTCCTCGACGAGCCTCACCCGGACCATGCCTTCGATGCGCCTCGACTTCTGAGACCTTCGTCGGGCGACCTTCGAGTGTCTCCCTCCGGAGCACACTTCGAACTCCTTGCCTCCGCAGAGGACTTGAACCACCAACTCCGAAGTCACTCCATCCGGAGTACCTTCGAAGTGCCTCACCTCCGAGGACTTGTCTCGGAGTACCTTCAGCCGGAGCCACGCTTCGCACTCTCTGCCTTCACCTGGCACGCCTCGACCCGAGGACCGACCCGGACCACCTTCGCAGCCACCGTGACGGAGCTCCCCGCTCCCCTGGCATCAAGCCACCCGCTTGACCCAAGTTCACCTGGCTCGAACCCTGTCCGTCGCCTCCGAAGTCCCTGCGCACCACCGACAAGCAAACAAGTGTATCCAGTACTCCGGAGACCTCTCCGGGTTAGCAACCTCCGGTACACACTCCGGTGTACCGCCCAAAGTACCGAAGCCAACGGTACGAACCCAGTCATCGTGTACTGCCGGACCCCTCCGACAGGCACACTCCGCTGCACAGCTGCAGCAAGCAAACACCGAACACCCTTCGGTGAAACACCTCCGAACACCCTTCGGAGGTACCACCTCCGAAGCCCCTTCGGAGGTACCCTTCGAACAGAGGGTAAAATCCAGTCAATCACTCATCACAAACCACCGAAACCAACCCTTGGTTTCTCAGTAAGTATAGTATTCACTGAAGAACCATATTAGGATCAAGAAAGTTTCAGAACACAGCAGTGACAAGAAGTTAGCAAGGAAATTATTTTCAGTCTCACAAAATCAGAACTAGTACACAAACGGAGCACCTAGTCATTTACTTGAAAATTGATCACAACAATCTTATATTGAAAAACATCTCTCATCACATAATACATTTCTTCAATTCTGAACATGTTCTAAAGATTTCAGAGTTTAAAGCAATCCTTGTGATATAGATTGAATTCAAAAGCAACTTACTACATAACTTGTTATCTTTTCGGATGAGGCACATTGTAAAGAGAGTAGTACTCAGAAATAACAAACAGCAAAACTGAACCCTTTTAATAGATGTTCATGCTGTAACACTTTCAAACTACAATACTGATTTCACCTAACAACTTTGCTGGTGACATCAGCATGTAGGTGGTTAGCAGACAATGTTTTGTTACTGCACCAACTCAAGTACAAATATATCCCTTCTGATCCACTGCTTTTAAAAATTGTTGGTGCCTTTTTGGTCGGCAAACAGATTATAGTATTTCAGAAGCAGATCAGAGGCCAACCAAAAGAGAAACAAGCTGTAATCTGGTTGTTCTTGGCACTTGAACTATCATTTTAAAAGAAACCATAATGGAAGACATAATAGAAAGAAATAATTGAGCTCAAGACAATCAGGTCATTCCAGGAATGCAATCTTCATTAGGATGTTCAATGCTAGTACTGTGTAATCAATTAAGGGGATGGACTTGTGTACAACACAGAACAAATTATATGAAGTAGAAATCTCAACTGAAACTAGTACTAATTTAAAAGCTCAATAGTTCAACTCAGCACTGTTGACCTTAAGAAAGATGATCAACAAAAAGCCAAATTAACACTTGATGAAGAGACTAGCAAAACCTTTCTCTGAACAAATACACAGATCAACTCAGATGATGTATCATCTTCTTGAATAACTCTCAGACCTGACGAAGCACAGTAAAATCAGGAAGACAAATTCAACAGTGCTTCTTGACAATGTTTTCCATAAGAATGTATAACACCAGAAGAGTAAATTCAAAACTAGAGAACCAAAACTTGCAAAGATTTAGTATATAGATGAACTAAAACAGCAATGCATTCTCAGAAAAAACTGAAACAGAGAACTTGTTTCCTGTAGCCTTTCAGCCGAAACAGACAATAGTGAAAACGTTTACTGTTCACGGTAAGAGATAAACAAACTGAATCCAAATCATGTTTCAAGAAAACTTACTGGACATCCATTTTCCTAAGTGGCCAAAATTTTTGTAGCAAAGGATTGCATAGATGAAAGGAAAAATTTCTGGTTCTCTTCAAGTGGGCAACCCTAGCCCTTGGGCATGGAGGCCTTTAAATAGGCTCACCCTAGGATTTAAGTTTGTAGTAATTACCCTAATGCCATGGTATATTTTCAGAATTATAAATTCTGAAAAATACACAAGCTTTGACTCTAATTTATTACAACTTTGACCCTATACTTTTAATATATTTTCAGAATTTTGACAATTCTGAAAAATACTAAAAGTTTACACTTAATCTAAATTACTAAACAAAAATAAACTCCAAATTATTGGAATTAAAAAACATTTAGATATGAGACGGTTTTCAACAAAAACTGACAAAGCCTCCCATATCATCGAGGATCATCGTCAGTCCATGAACTCGACTACTAGCAAGTCTCTCCCGCTCTCAATCCCTCGATCCACCTTGTCACTTGTACTAGCTTCCCTTTCATTGACTCGAACGATACCTTGTCTTGATTGACTGTTATCCCATGTCCTACTTCGTCTCCATGCATACATCTAAGGTCACTCTCAACTCCAACTGACTTCCTCGACCATCTAGCATTAGACTTTCTATCTAACCCTGATCCCTTGCCATCGACAGTTGGCGAGTTTCTCAACCCTGCACACACGAGACAAGCACAGACAAACATACACTTCCAACACACCATACATGAACATCATAGCCAACTTCGTCAATCACTCATCATAAACTGGAATCACAGTGAACACCTCACTTGGTTTCTCAGCGCTGTCAACAGATGGTCAAGGAAGATCCAGCCAAAGAAAGTCAAAGGAGTCCATCCACAATAGCTGCATGATAGGAAGGGGAGCCGATGGAGATAAGAGCAACAAGTGGTTACAGATTCATCCAGAATCAGCTGGATAAGTGTTGGGGGAAAATATTCCATCTTCAGGGTTATTGCAGTGACAAGATAAAGACTGGTGATTAAGCTAAAGACTTCCAGCATATACCTTCGAAGATATATTGAATCAAGTTCGAAGCATGATGACAAGCTCTAGTTCGGAGTACATCTTCGAACTTGATCTCTTCCAGGATCTTCTTTGCCAGCTAAGATGGAAGACTTATATTCTTTCTTGTTAGATTAGTCTTTTACCATTTTAGCCCTATTGAGGGCACCGAATAGTTTCCACTATGTCGGTTGTAATAAAGGGGTAAAAAGGTCTTTTCCTTAATGTTTAGGCCTATAAATACCCCCCATTTTGCCCCGTAAAGAGGACCGAATACAAGTTATTCAACACACACATTCGAACTATTCTAAGTTAGTATCCTTTCAGAGGCTTAGAACAGTTCACTTCGCAAACACTTCGTTTGTTAGTTTCTAATCTTCAGAAACCTGTTAGCGTAATCTTTTACGCCAACAGTTGGCACCGTCCGTGGGGAACCTAGTCCAAGAAACTTCGTTCTCTACCAACTTCTTACATCATGCCTCCTAAGCGGAGCGCAACTCGTAACCCTGTTCGGAGGTCCCCTCGGACCTCCGGGGAGGCACCTCCTGACACTGTTGAGGCCGGAAGACCTTCGACGTTTCCTCCACCTCAAACTCCGGAAGGAGTTCCCATTCCTCGAGCATACGGAGTTCCTCCGCCAACTCCATCTATACTTCGACCACCTGGAGTTCCCCTTCCACCTCAAGTTCCACTCCGAACTGATCCTTTTAGTTCTCAAGACCCGGAAGATCCTTCTGGAGGAGATGAAGACAATCTTGGTGATATGGGCGCTCAAATGGCCAATCTCCAAGCTGAAGTAGCAAGATGGCGACAAGAAGCTGCGAATAGGCTTCGGTCTCAAGCCATCCCAGTTATTCCAGAAGTGCCTAAAGAAGATGAATCTATCTATCCTAAAGCCCCGAAGAACGCCTCCTTTGATACCGAATCTCCGTTGCATCCTGAACTGCAAAAAGTTCACTTTGATCCGAAGTTTAAGACTTCGAAGCTTTGCAAGTATGCCGGAGATGAGGATCCTGGAGAATTTGTCTGCTCTTATGCTCTAGCAATTGAAGCTAGTGGAGGAGTGCGGGACACCATGGCAAAATGCTTCCCCTTAGCTCTTCAAGGAGTGGCATTGCGGTGGTTCTAGTCCTTGAAACCAGGTTCAATTAATTCATGGGGACAGCTGAAGAAGAAGTTCGTAAGCAATTTCCAAGGCACCTTCGTGCCTCCAATGTCGACGGGAAGTCCTTTCCAGGTGAAGCAACTCCCTGGAGAGACATTGAGGCAATATTTCAAGCACTTCGCTCATACGAAGTCGCAGATCCGAGGGTTGACTACATCTTCAGTAGTTGACGCAGCTCGAGAGGGAGTCATTCATCCAGGCCTCCTTGATAAACTTCACCAGAAAAGCATATCTTCTGTTTCTCAGTTGATGTCATACTTTGAAGAATATGCGAGGTCGAAAGAGGGCTGGCTTCGAAGAACTGCGGCTACTCCGTCTGTATTGCAAGAAGTAAAATTGGAAGTAAAAACTTCGGCACAGCCGTGAGAGCCTGTCTTCGAAGTCCAGCATGATAGGAGAAGGGGGCAAAAGCATCCTCATTCAGAAGTCCTGAACATTGCACCTCCGCAAAAGTTTGCCCAGAGAGCTCTACAACCTTCGGGAAACAAGGTCAGCGGCTGGAGGCCGCCAGGGAAACTGGCTGGCAAAGGCCAGACCCTTTTCTGCTGTATTCATGGTGAAAACCGAAGCCACGCAACTGATACTTGCAAGGCTATACTTACTCTGAGAGGAGAATATCTAGAAAGAACTTCGGGTCGAGGTACTACTGACCGAGTTCCAGCTGAAGTGCGCCCGGAGTCTATCCAGGCTGTGGCGCGGATAGAAAACTTCGAAGCTGCAAGACGCCCTCCGGTGGTCAATATTATGCCACCTCTGAAGCAAGAAGAAGGGCAAGACAAGGGAAAAAGAGTAGTCCTCCCCATCTCCGGAGGAGGTACTCTCGGAAGCATGTCAAAAAGGCAGAGAAGAGAGTATGTCAGAGAAGTGGGGCACATTGGGACTTCGTCATCTGCAGCTGCTATGCCTGAATGGTCCCATGTGCCAATATCTTTTTCTGCAGAGGATGCAGCTGGCATTAAATTTCGACATGCAGACCCACTTGTCATCACTGCGGACATTGCAGGAACTGAGGTTCGAAGAGTGTTAATTGACAGAGGGAGTTCAGCGGACATTATTTTTGTTCAAGCCTTCGATCAATTGTGCATCTCCAGAAAGCACCTTCTTCCAGCGGCTCGTCCTTTGCAAGGCTTCGCAGGACCTCCGCTTGATGCACTTGGCCAAATTGGCCTAGAAGTTACATTCGGAGAAGGATTGTTAGTCAGGACAGAGGAAGTAATCTTCGACGTCGTAGATGCTCCATATGCCTACAACGTCATCTTTGGAAGAGGAATGTTAGATATGAGACGGTTTTCAGTAAAAACCAACAAAGCCTCCCAGATCATCGACGATTGTCATCAGTCCGCGAACTCGACTGCCAGCAAGTCTGTAGCGCCCCGATTTAACAAATCGAGACATTATTGAATTTCGTAAGAAAAACAATAATACAAGAGGTTCATCATGCGACAATCGTACATACGACAATGTTCATGGTACGCAGACCATATTTATTACATAATTGTTTTAATAAAAACAGTAAAGTGAAATAAGTAGAAAACGACATGACGAACATCTTCTCCAGGATCTTTCTTCTCGACTGGGTCGCTACTCCAGACCGTCTTCAAAGTAAGCATCCTCTGTGGGGTCCAACGGGTATGAGTACAAAAAGTACTCAACAAGCCACCGCAAATGCAAATAATAATGCAGGGTAATAAACAAGGATGGATAATGGCTAACATTGCAGAATAATGCAGTTGCAGTTATTGCATTTAGTGTAATCATATTTTAATCACGCGGAAAGTAAACATGAACATCATCAACCTCAACTAACTCGAGGGGTACAGTCAGCCCCACCTCGCTCAACAGTCCTTACATGTCAATCCATCATGCACATACATATTCAAAGTAATCTAACTGGGGGATGTCACGCAACCCGCCCTTGACCGTGGGCTCGGCTTTTCGAAATGCAGGGTTGAGAAACTTGTCATCAGTCCGCGAACTCGACTGCCAGCAAGTCTCTCCCGCTCTCGATCCCTCGAGCCGCCTTGTCACATGTACTGGCTTCCCTTTCGCTGACTCGAATGACACCTTGTCGCGATCGAACGTTATCTCATGTCCTGCTTCGTCTCCATGCGTACATTTGAGGTCACTCTCAACTCTGACTAACTTCCTCGACCATCTAGCATTAGACTCCCTGTCTAACCCTGATCCCTTGCCAATGACAGTTGACAAGTTTCTCAACCCTGCATACACGAGACAAGCACAAACACACATACACTTCCAAGACACCCATACATGAACATCATAGCGAACTTGGTCAATCACTCATCATAAACTCGAACCACAGTGAACAACTCACTTGGTTTCTCAATCTCCGCCTTGATGAGTGCATTGACAATCCAAGATGAAAAAAATTAAAAAGCAAATTAAGCACACAAGTGACCATGAAAGCTCTAGAAAGAGCAAAAAGAAGCATGTCACTTGAAAAAGGATGATAGAGAAAAACTTAAAAACAAAACTACCTCAAAACTCAATTTGGGCAAACAAAATTTCAAGAACTCTCCACCTTTCGGAATGCAGACATCAAGATAACACCATGAGTTGTGAGAGTAAAGTGTAAATGCAATGCTTCTGGAATATAATTAAGTCCAATTACAGTACAAACAAGCATTGTGCCTCACAAGTTGTCCTAACCAACTGTATGACAATCTCGAATGTATACAATCTAATTAACAGTAAGAGCAAGCATTTTCAAGTTTTAGCAAATAAAAACATCACTACTCAGACTAGCATACTAGACATGGCAAGGTAAGAGATGCAAAAGCTAGTAAAATACTAACCAGATAAGCACATCCCACTACAAGGAGCTATAGCAAACTTGATATGCGAGGAAATCTAAACATTTTATTCTTTATTTAAGTGCGAGGGGTTATTTGAAAGTCAATCTTATGCTAACCGACCAAGCCAAGCCTAGGTTGAAACCATCAGAAGCTTAAGGCATTGGTCATGGTATACACTTCAATGTCCCAGTTCATAACAAAGTGCAATGGTAAGCAGTCTAGAACAAAGTAGTGCGACAATGCAAACCCACCTGTATCTTTTCAATTTTATCACAAGAGAAATATTTTTGTTTCATTTTCATTTATAATCATTCATCAATTTAATTTTTCTTTTTTCTTTTTTTTTTAATTTTGAGCATAATAGAATCAAGTTGCATATTAGCATCCAAGTAAAAAGGACAAAGCTATCAGGTAAGTAAAGAATAGCAAATGAACACTAACCTATTCATGCTAGTTTCGAGAATAAGTAGTGACCATTTTCAAATTTTCACAAATAAAATCAATGCTCAAGAAAGGTAGTTAAATGTATTCAATCCAAGCATAATCAACAGAAGTATACGACAATATTGTAACAGACATAATAAAGCATGTACATGTAAAAGCAATTAATCATATTAGAGAAGCATATGCAAAAGTACACAACTCCCCCTCACATGATGCCATAAGGATGACAAATGCCAAGATCTCCCCTCAAAAATGCAAAACGAGAAGCATCGAGAGGCTTGGTGAAAATATCTGCAAGCTGATTCTTGGTATCAACAAAGCACAAATCGATATCACCCTTCTCATTGTGATATCTTAAGAAATGATAACACACGTCAATGTGTTTGGTCCTAGAATGTTGTACTGGGTTGTTTGCTAAGCTAATCGCACTCGTGTTGTCACAAAACAATGGAACTCCTTTAAAATCCAACCCAAAGTCCCACAAAGTAGAAACCATTCACAAAATCTGTGCGCAACAGCTAGTAGCGGCTACATATTTAGCCTCGGCTGTAGACTGTGCAATGCTAGACTGTTTGCGAGAAGACCAACACACAAGAGAAGAACCCAGAAAGTGATAAGTTCCATAAGTACTCTTGCGATCAATACAACATCCAGCAAAGTCATCATCAGAAAAACGTCTCAAGCATAATGAAGATGATGCAGAATACCAAATGCCACATTCAAGAGTGTGCTTGAGATACGTTAGAATGTGCTTGACAACTTGACGATGTGAAGCCCTGGGAAAGCTTGATAACGAGCGCACAAACACACAACAAAGTGTATGTCCGGCCTCGTAGCCATCAAGTAGAGGAGGGAGCCGATCAGGCTCTGGAAATCCTGCTAGTCCACTTCTTATCCGTCTTCATCTTGATCAAGCGCAACTGAAGTACCCATTGGAGTAGCAAGTGGTTTTTCATCTGACATGTCAAAGTGTTTTAGCAGGTCTTTAGTGTATTTTGTTTGATGTACAAAAGTTCCTTGTTTGCTTTGCTTGATTTGCAAACCAAGGAAGAAGGTCAACTCACCTATCATCGACATTTTGAATTCCCTGAGCATGGATTCAACAAACTCGGCCACGAAGAGTATGAGATGAACCACAAAAGATTATGTCATCAACATAAATCTGAATAAGTAAGAAAACTTTTCCACGCATGAGAGTGAATAAGGTCTTATCAACAGAGCCTATTTTGTACCCGTGCTCAATCAAGAAGTTCCTAAGGAGGACGTACCAAGCCCTAGGAGCTTGTTTGAGCCCATATAAAGCTTTGTGATGTTTAAAGACTCTATGAGGGTACTTGGGATGTTCAAAGCCAGGAGGCTGCTTGACATACACATCTTCTCCTATGAAACCATTAAGGAAAGTTATTTTTATATCCATTTGAAAAAGTTTAAATCCACGAGATGATGCAAACACAAAAAAGATCCTAATGGCCTCAAGTCGAGCTACCGGAGCAAATGTGTTGGACCGGAAACGGCGACCAGAGGGGGGGGGGGGTGAATGGGAGCTTTTAAAATTTTGGGCTAAAAACTTAGCCTTCGGTTCAGTTCTGTCTTCTGCGGAACAGGCTTCGAACACTACCTTCGAAGGTCTGGTTCGGAGGTACTTCGACAGCTCCGAACACAGGCTTCGCAGGAGCAAAAGTTCGAAGCCAAGAAGACTTCGCTCCACTTACAACCCTCAGAAATCTACTCTGCTAAGTCAGTGCAGGCTCCGCACACGGGGTGCTTCGAGCAGGCTTTGCACTTCACCCTTCGCAAGAGTGGACAGACCTCTGAGGACTTCGACCAAGTACTTGGCGGCAGCAACTGGTGCTGGGCTTCGTACACGAAGGTCTACATGCACACAAACAGACTACACTAAGGGCTTCGTCACAAGAAGCAAAACGGGTCTCGATCAGGGCTCGCTAGTAAGCTGTGAGGTCTGGCCTCAAGTTACACAGAGCGACAACACACTGAAAAACACACTTCACACAAAACACCCTTCGCCTAGACAGGCTTCGGTGCACTATACTAGCGAGGTATGTAACGCGAGCTCAAGCAAAAAGCACAAAGAAGCAGGGCTTCGCCGCTTGAACAAGGAACACTATAAAATGAACTCTGGATGAATACAGCGAGGTATGTGGCTACAGGAGCTCAACAGTAAATGCTCAAAGTGTTAAATGTTACCTACCGAGCCCCCATATTTATAGCCCACAGTTCACCCAAAGGAATTGACTACACTACCCCTAGGGTTTACATTGATTTTGACTCTACAGAACTAAGGGGTACAAAAGGTAGTCCACCTTTATTCTGGAGGCTTCTCTGTCAGCTTTGCAGAGGGGACAGTGTTAGCCTTTTACAGAACAGACAGTGTCAGCCTTTGCAGTCTTTGACTTTCTGCAGCCTCCCTTCGCACGCGAGGGTGCGGTAGCTTCGGCGAGAAGCCTTGAGCCTGGTGGCCTTCGCTTCGCCGAAGATGTCCTTCGATACAGTGACGGTTTTGAGCCGAAGCCATCAAAGCTCTTGGGCCTTCGCACCAACACCTCCGGAGTGGACCACCACGGCTTCGCAGCTACTCCCAGCTTGAACTCCGTCAGTCCGTGTACCGAAGCCATGCCGGCCGAAGCACCTCAAGTCAACCTTGCTCCGGAGCTAGCCTTGCTCCGAAGCCTTCCACCCTCCGAAGCCCCACCTTCGGAGTACCACCCTTAGAAGTCCCTCCTTCGTCCAAGGCCTCCGCATGAAGCATTCCATGAGCACTTCGTCGCAGTGCCTCTCCCCGAGCACACTCCTCGACGAGCCTCACCCGGACCATGCCTTCGATGCGCCTCGACTTCTGAGACCTTCGTTGGGTACCTTCGAATGTCTCCCTCCGGAGCACACTTCGAACACTTTGCCTCCGCAGAGGACTTGTTCCAACCAACTCCGAAGTCACTCCATTCGGAGTACCTTCGAAGTGCCTCGCCTCCGAGGACTTTGTCTCGGAGTACCTTCGGCCGGAGCCACGCTCCGCACTCTCTGCCTTTCACCTGGCACGCCTCGACCCGAGGACCGACCCGGACCACCTTCGCTGCCACCGTGACGGAGCTCCCCGCTCCCCTGGCATCAAGCCTCCCGCTTGACCCAGGTTCACCTGCTACGAACCTTGTCCGTCGCCTCCGAAGTCCCTGCGCACCACAGACAAGCAGACAAGTGTATCCAGTACTCCGGAGACCTCTCTGGGTTAGCAACCTCCGGTACACACTCCGGTGTACCGCCCAAAGTACCGAAGCCTTCGGTACGAACCCAGTCATCGTGTACTGTCGGACCCCTCCGACGAGCACACTCCGCTGCAACAGCTGCAGCAAGCAAACACCGAACACACTTCGGTGATACCACCTCCGAACACCCTTCGAAGGTCCAACCTCCGAAACCCCTCCGGAGGTACTCCCCTCCGAACACCCTTCGGAGGTACCCTTCGAACAGAGGGTAAAAAGCCTGTCAATCACTCATCACAAAACACCGAAACCAAGCCTTGGTTTCTCAATCTCCCCCTTGATGAGTGCATTGACAACCAAATCCAGGTTGAAGAAAAAATAAAAACTTTCAGCACACAAGTGACCATAAAAACTCACAAAAGAGCCAAATCATGTCACTTGACAAAAGAATTTTCCTCCCCCTTTCTCACAAGAGTGAAAAGCCCCTTCGGCAATAAAAACTCCCCCTGAGTTAAATTTTCCCTTTGGCAACAAAGAATCTTTTCCCCCTTTATGTCAAATTTTCTCCCCCTTTGGAAATTATACCCCTTGCGGCAGAGAACGAAGCAAGTGACTCCCCCTTTAGGAATTTATCCCCCTTTGGCAATGCAAGCATCAAGGAGCAAGTAAAAGATGCAAAGCTTCGAAATGAGCAGAATTGCAAAGACATATGAAGCAAAAATATGCCAACAGTAACACCAATGAACATGGGCTCAGCTCAAATTAATATTCTCTAAAAGCATGATGAAGCATGTGATATTATCATTTTTGAAATAAAAGCATCACCACTTAGTCAAGGAAACTAGACAAGTAAGAGCAAGGACTGCGCAAAGCTAGTCAATTTCTACTCTAGACAGACAAGTCCAGTCCAAATGGAGCTTGAAAAGCGAACTTGATAATCAATGAATTTTGTTGTTCTTTTCTTAGTGCCAGGGGTTATTTGTTTGTCCACCTTATACTTTCCAATCCGGCCAAGCCTAGGCATGAAAGCCATAAGAAGCTTAAGGCAATGATTTTGGCATACACTACAATATTCCAGTTCAGACCAATGTGCAATGGTAAGCAGTCTAGAATAGGGTAGTGCGACAAACAAACCCACCTGGATCTTTTTAACTTAAAGCATACAAATCATGGAATTTTTGATTTTAACCAAGTGAACCAATTGTTTGGTACTTTATGAATATCCATGAAAATTGAGAACAAATTTTCAAGTTGCAATTTTTAGCATCCAAAGAAATGTGTCTTGCTATCAAGCAGATAAAAGATAGCTAAAGCAGTCCTGCCTAAACATGCTAGATTCAAGACTAAGCAGTGAGCATGATTTGATTTTGAAAATAAAACACCATGCACATGAATGTTCCAGATGAATTAAAAAGAGCTGAGCTGACATGATTTCATGAATTATAAGCAGGCATATAAGTGCAACATATGTAAACGCAATTTCAACACAATTAGACAAAGGCACATCCACCTAAAACAGCTCCCCCTCACAAAATGCCGTAAGGGAGACAAATGCCAAGTTCCCCACGCAAGTAAGCAAAACGAGAAGCATCGAGGGGTTTTGTAAAAATGTCGGCAAGCTGGTGTTGGGTATCAACATATTGAAGTTCAATATCACCCTTCTCATTGTGATCTCTGAGAAAATGATACCGTACATCAATGTGTTTGGTTCTGGAGTGCTGAACTGGGTTGTTTGCAATACAAATAGCACTAGTGTTATCACAGAAAAGTGGAACACCCTTATAATCTAACCCGAAATACCGCAAAGTGGAAACCATCCACAAAATCTGAGAGCAACAGCTAGCTGCAGCAACATATTCGGCCTCAGCCGTCGATTGTGCAACACTAGACTGTTTGCGGGAAGACCAGCAAACCAGAGAAGTACCCAGAAAATGACAAGTACCAGAGGTACTTTTTCTATCAATTCTACACCCAGCAAAGTCCGCATCGGAATAACCTCGAAGACATAAAGATGAAGACGCTGAATACCATATGCCAAATTCAAGGGTGTGTTTGAGATACCTTAGAATGCGCTTTACCGCTTGGCGGTGCGAAGCTCGTGGTGAAGCCTAAAAACGAGCGCACAGACACACTGCGAAGTGTATGTCCGGCCTCGTGGCAGTCAAGTAGAGGAGGGAGCCGATCATGCTTCGGAACTCCTTCTGATCTACGGCTTCTCCATCTTCGTCAGGGTCCAATGCTACAGATGTAGCCATTGGAGTGGCGAGGGGCTTCGCATCGGACATGTCGAATTTCTTGAGCAGGTCCTTGGTGTACTTTGTCTGGTGGACAAAAGTACCTTGTTTGCTTTGCTTGATTTGCAAACCAAGGAAAAAGGTGAGTTCACCCATCATCGACATTTCAAATTCCCTGCTCATGGTATCTGCAAACTCGGCAACCAAAGCATGAGAAGAACCACCAAAGATGATATCATCCACATAAATCTGAACCAGAAGGAAATCTTTGCCATGCTTGAGAGTAAACAAAGTTTTATCAACAGAGCCCATCAAATACCCTCGCTCAAGCAGAAAAGACTTAAGTCTATCATACCAAGCCCGAGGGCCTGCTTGAGTCCATAAAGAGCCTTATGAAGTTTAAGGACTTTATGTGGGTACTTGGGGTTTTCAAAACCAGGGGGTTGTTTTACATAAACATCTTCGCCTATGAAGCCATTAAGAAAAGCACTTTTGACATCCATTTGATAGAGTTTGAATCCTCGGGATGTCGCAAAGGCAAGCAAAATCCTAATGGCCTCAAGGCGAGCAACAGGTGCAAAAGTTTCAGTAAAATCAATCCCTTCTAGTTGAGAAAAGCCCTGAGCTACAAGTCTAGCCTTGTTTCTAACTATAGTCCCATCCTCCCCTTGTTTATTTTTGAAAATCCATTTTGTTCCAATGAAATGAACATTTGGTGGAGGATCAACTAAAGACCAGACTTGGTTTCTCTCAAAGTTTTCAAGTTCCTCATGCATGGCATTGATCCAACTAGAATCAGAAAGTGCATGACTAACATCTAAAGGCTCGAAAGAAGCAACAAAAGTAGAATTAGTGAAATGAGCATGAGAACGTGTTACCCTATGATCAAGCTCACCAATGATCTGCTCGGGAGGGTGCATCCTTTGAACATGATGTGGAGCCTCGCGGCGGGATGCAGTCTCCCCCTCAACTTGTGTGTTGAAGTGGTCCAAGATGACCGATGTTGAGGTAGTCGCTTCGGGACCTCGTGCCGAAGTAGTTGAAGCGGGGTCAGCTTCGGGGGTTGACGTCGAGGGTAGTAGGGGTTCATCCTCGAATTCTCCAGGATCTTCTTCTTCGAATAAGGTCTGTTCCATGTCGTGTTCATTCGCCTGTTCAAAAGCAGAACTAACAGAGGGGGTTGATTCATCAAAAGTCACATCGCATGACTCGATGACAGTGTTAGTCTCTAAATTATAAACACGATAAGAATGACCATGAGTAGTATAACCCAAAAAGATCCCGTCAGAAGATCGCGACTCAAATTTATTCAAGTTACCACGTTTTAGGATAAAGCAGCGACAGCCAAAAACTCGAAGATGAGTAACCTTGGGCTGTCTCCCAAAACGCAGCTCATAAGATGTTAAATTTAAAATTGAGCGCAAGAAGATTCGGTTTGAGATGTAACAAGCAGTGTTCATGGCCTCAGCCCAGAATTTTCTAGGAGTCCTATGCTCATCAAGCATCGTCCTAGCCATCTCAACCAAAGTGCAGTTCTTCCTCTCAACAACACCGTTTTGTTGAGGAACCCGCGGAGCAGAGAATTGACGATCTATGCCATGCTCCATGCAAAAGTCAACAAAGAGACTATTTTTGAACTCAGTGCCATTATCACTTCGAATGAATTTCAATGCACCAGGGAGTTCAGTAAAAAGTCTCAAAGCCAAGCTCCGAAAGTGTGAAAACACTTCATCCTTGCTGGCAAGAAAGAAGACCCAAGAGTAGCGAGAGAAATCGTCGACAATAACTAATACATACCACTTGCCGCCTAAAGAACTAACCCGAGAAGGACCTACAGTGTCCATATGGAGAAGTTCTCCGGGTTGTTCAGTCATCACTGTGGTGACTGGCAAATGCGAAGCGGCAATCATTTTTCCATGTCGACAAGGAGCGCAAACTAAATTCTTCTCAAACTTGAGCTTGGGCAATCCTCGGATCAGGCCTAGGGCGCTCAGACAAGCGAGCAACTCAAAGCTCATATGCCCTAGTCTCCTATGCCACTTCCAAAGCTCAGAAGTCGAATGTGCAACAAGACAATGAGAAGATCCAGACGACTCAGAAAAATCAGCTCCAAAAACTCTCCCAACTCTAAAGATCTTACACACCACAACGCCATCAGAATTGAGCACTTGCGAAGTATCGCGATGAAATCGCACTTCGAAGCCCTCATCAAGCAACTGAGATACAGACAGCAAGTTGTATCCCAGGTTTTCAACCAAAGCAACATCTTTGAGAGTGAAATTCGAATTAATTCTTACCACACCTTTACCTTTCACTCTACTCCTTCGATTGTTTCCGAAGGTGATATGTTCCCTTTGCTTGGTTGTGGTGAGGCTGGAGAACCATGCTGCATCTCCGGTCATGTGGCGCGAACAACCGGAGTCCATGATCCACGTGCCCTCCAAGCCTCTATCTGTCGTCTACACACGATAAGAATGTCTCGATCGCTCAGTGCTGGGGTGAGTGAAATAATGACGAGGCATCCAGCACTGAGTGACACGAGTAGTAGGCACAGTAAAAGTAGACGGTCTACGCACATGATAATCAGAATAATGCAAAGTGCGAGGTCTACCTACATGCTGTAAATGAACAACATGTCGAGGTCTCCTACTCTAACGAGGTACAAAGCTACTCGCCCGGGGTCTACCACCATATGGAACATGGTGAACACCTCGAGGAGTAAAACCTCTCCGAGAAGCACGAGGAGCCTCAAAAGCAGGACGATAGTAAAACTCAGACTCATGCATACCTAAAGATGGGTAGTGCACGTCCTGGTAACTCATCGCCTGAGAGCGTCGCTCATCCTTGATGCGACGAAAACAGAACCCAACCAAATGACCCGCCCGCTGACAGTAGGAACAGTGAAAAACTCTCCTGGGGGCACTCTCATGGGTCATAGGAGCAACTCTCACAGGCTCCTTGGGTTTTCTCTGAGTGGTTTTCTTGGGAGGATTTTTCTTGGCAGGAGGAGTGGTTTTCTTTGGTGGATGGGTAGGCTTTTTGGCTGGTGGGGTGTCTAACAGAGCTCTCTCTTTCTCTAGGGTAGTGGGAGAGGTGAAAACAGTTTTGGTCTTACTGTCTGAAGGTATCCTCTCAAAACCCAAACCTAGAGCTACCCCGGCTCTGTCAGCACACAACTTGGTCTTGGCCAAGAGCAAATCCATCCTACCCTTCCCCTCAGTGCATTTATTAACCACGGAAAGGAGGTATTCATTTTCAGACATGAGGTTTTCAGCTCGCTCTCTAACAGTGCCTAGCTGGTCCTTAAGGGTAATGCATGTGTCACACACAGGCTGCACATCCTTAGAACTACCGGCCCTCTCCAATCTAGCCTCCAAATCATGAACATGCTTATCACGTAAATTAATGCTATATCGCAATAAAGAGCAGTTCATGCAATCAATAATATCATGAGGTCTAGAATCCACCTCCAAAAGCTGCTTCTCTGCAGTCTCAAGCTCAGAAAGTGTTTGAGCATGAACAGAACGCAACTGAGCGAGCTCACTCATGACAACAGAACAAGACTCACATTCAGCATCATTAAACTTAGACTTAAGCATGGCATATTCAGTAGAAATATTTTCTAGCCTAAGTCTAAGGTCTTTTCTTTCTCTAGCGGCTTGCACAAGTAATCTATCCTGACCAAGCACTACTTCATTCAGCTCATCTAATTTAATTAGTAGCTGGTCAGATGATAGGTTTACCTCAGATGAGTCAAGCTCATCGCCGCTGTGATCGCTGTCGGCCATGAAGCAAAGGCCGGTGAAGTCACGTCCCTTCTTGTCCTTCTTGTCCTCCTTCCTTGGGGACTCCTCCTCCTCAGAGCTCGACTCCTCAGTTGAGGATGTGTCGATGTCGCTGAGAGCAGCAACAAAGGCTCTGGAAGCGGCCTTGGCTACTTTCTTAGCCATCTTGCCGCGCTTGCCCTTCACAAAAGGCTTCCTCTCCTTTTTGTGGTATTTGGGGCGCTCACTCTCATCTCTCTTTTTGAGCTTAGGGCAATTAGCCTTGATGTGAGAAGTGTCACCGCATTCAAAACAACCACCAAAACCACTTCTCCTCTGATCCCGTCTCTCATGATGAAAACGGGTGAACCTCCGGGCAATGAGAGCAAGCTCATCATCAGCTAGAGTGTCCACCTGCTCCTTTGTGACGGAGACCAGAGAAGACAAAGCAAAACCATCTGCAAAAACACAAGTACCAGATGTGCTTGGTTCTACAGTGGTGCCACGGCTAGTGCTAGAAACCAATGCCAATGGTTGTGGCAAAGAGCTTCTGTGCACTGCAAGAGATGCCTTGGCAATCTCTGTGGACTTCAGCTTGCTAAAGAGTTCATCGCAGGTCAAAGTGTCATAACCTGTGGACTCCTCAATGCTGGATATCTTTACTTCCCATATGCTATGGTCAAGAGCATAGAGAAGCTTGATAGCCCTATCATGATCACTGTAAGCAAGCGTCACATTGGATCGCAAGTTACTCACTATCGCGTCAAAGCGAGAAAACATGGCATCTATAGATTCACCAGGTGACTGCACAAACAGCTGATACTGTTGATTGTAGGTGCTTTGGCGCCTGGCCTTGATCTGAGTAGAGCCCTCATGAAAAACAGTGAGCGTTGTCCAAATTTCCCTAGCAGTCCTAAGGTGCTGCACCCTATCGAACTCACTTCTACTCAAACCGATGAACAGTATATTTCTTGCCTTGGAATTGGCATTATACTGATCCTTCTCAGTCTGAGAAGTGCGAGTCTCAGGGATGGAGTATTGTGAGTCCACAATCTCCCAAATTGCATTTCCTTGGCTTAACAAGTAAGCCTCCATGCGCACCTTCCAGTATGCAAAATCTGTCCCATCGAACAGAGGAATTTTACTGCCTCTATCCATGTCGCCAACAGATCACAAAACCGGTTAAGGTCAACTGGTGATATTAACCCGCTCTGATACCAATTGTTGGACCGGAAACGGCGACCAGAGGGGGGGGGGGTGGATGGGAGCTTTTAAAATTTCGGGCTAAAAACTTAGCCTTCGGTTCAGTTCTGTCTTCTGCGGAACAGGCTTCGAACACTACTTTCGAAGGTCTGGTTCAGAGGTACTTCGACAGCTCCGAACACAAGCTTCGCAGGAGCAAAAGTTCGAAGCCAAGAAGACTTCGCTCCACTTACAACCCTCGGAAATCTACTCTGCTAAGTCAGTGCAGGCTCCGCACACGGGGTGCTTCGAGCAGGCTTTGCACTTCACCCTTCGCAAGAGTGGACAGACCTCTGAGGACTTTGACCAAGTACTTGGCGGCAGCAACTGGTGCTGGGCTTCGTACACGAAGGTCTACACGCACACAAACAGACTACGCTAAGGGCTTCGTCACAAGAAGCAAAACGGGTCTCGATTAGGGCTCGCTAGTAAGCTGTGAGGTCTGGCCTCAAGTTACACAGAGCGACAGCACAATGAAAAACACACTTCGCACAAAACACTTTTCGCCTAGACAGGCTTCGGTGCACTATACTAGCGAGGTATGTAACGCGAGCTCAAGCAAAAAGCACAAAGAAGCAGGGCTTCGCCGCTTGAACAAGGAACACTATAAAATGAACTCTGGATGAATACAGCGAGGTATGTGGCTACAGGAGCTCAACAGTAAATGCTCAAAGTGTTAAATGTTACCTACTGAGCCCCCATATTTATAGCCCACAGTTCACCCAAAGGAATTGACTACACTACCCCTAGGGTTTACATTGATTTTGACTCTACAGAACTAAGGGGTACAAAAGGTAGTCCACCTTTATTCTGGAGGCTTCTCTGTCAGCTTTGCAGAGGGGACAGTGTTAGCCTTTTACAGAACAGACAGTGTCAGCCTTTGCAGTCTTTGACTTTCTGCAGCCTCCCTTCGCACGCGAGGGTGCGGTAGCTTCGGCGAGAAGCCTTGAGCCTGGTGGCCTTCGCTTCGCCGAAGATGTCCTTCGATACAGTGACGGTTTTGAGCCGAAGCCGTCAAAGCTCTTGGGCCTTCGCACCAACACCTCCGGAGTGGACCACCACGGCTTCGCAGCTACTCCCAGCTCGAACTCCGTCAGTCCGTGTACCGAAGCCATGCAGGCCGAAGCACCTCAAGTCAACCTTGCTCCGGAGCTAGCCTTGCTCCGAAGCCTTCCACCCTCCGAAGCCCCACCTTCGGAGTACCACCCTTAGAAGTCCCTCCTTCGTCCAAGGCCTCCGCATGAAGCATTCCATGAGCACTTCGTCGCAGTGCCTCTCCCCGAGCACACTCCTCGACGAGCCTCACCCGGACCATGCCTTCGATGCGCCTCGACTTCTGAGACCTTCGTCGGGTACCTTCGAATGTCTCCCTCCGGAGCACACTTCGAACACTTTGCCTCCGCAGAGGACTTGTTCCAACCAACTCCGAAGTCACTCCATTCGGAGTACCTTCGAAGTGCCTCGCCTCCGAGGACTTTGTCTCGGAGTACCTTCGGCCGGAGCCACGCTCCGCACTCTCTGCCTTCACCTGGCACGCCTCGACCCGAGGACCGACCCGGACCACCTTCGCTGCCACCGTGACGGAGCTCCCCGCTCCCCTGGCATCAAGCCTCCCGCTTGACCCAGGTTCACCTGCTACGAACCTTGTCCGTCGCCTCCGAAGTCCCTGCGCACCACAGACAAGCAGACAAGTGTATCCAGTACTCCGGAGACCTCTCCGGGTTAGCAACCTCCGGTACACACTCTGGTGTACCGCCCAAAGTACCGAAGCCTTCGGTACGAACCCAGTCATCGTGTACTGTCGGACCCCTCCGACGAGCACACTCCGCTGCAACAGCTGCAGCAAGCAAACACCGAACACACTTCGGTGATACCACCTCCGAACACCCTTCGGAGGTCCAACCTCCGAAACCCCTCCGGAGGTACTCCCCTCCGAACACCCTTCGGAGGTACCCTTCGAACAGAGGGTAAAAAGCCTGTCAATCACTCATCACAAAACACCGAAACCAAGCCTTGGTTTCTCAATCTCCCCCTTGATGAGTGCATTGACAACCAAATCCAGGTTGAAGAAAAAATAAAAACTTTCAGCACACAAGTGACCATAAAAACTCACAAAAGAGCCAAATCATGTCACTTGACAAAAGAATTTTCCTCCCCCTTTCTCACAAGAGTGAAAAGCCCCTTCGGCAATAAAAACTCCCCCTGAGTTAAATTTTCCCTTTGGCAACAAAGAATCTTTTCCCCCTTTATGTCAAATTTTCTCCCCCTTTGGAAATTATACCCCTTGCGGCAGAGAACGAAGCAAGTGACTCCCCCTTTAGGAATTTATCCCCCTTTGGCAATGCAAGCATCAAGGAGCAAGTAAAAGATGCAAAGCTTCGAAATGAGCAGAATTGCAAAGACATATGAAGCAAAAATATGCCAACAGTAACACCAATGAACATGGGCTCAGCTCAAATTAATATTCTCTAAAAGCATGATGAAGCATGTGATATTATCATTTTTGAAATAAAAGCATCACCACTTAGTCAAGGAAACTAGACAAGTAAGAGCAAGGACTGCGCAAAGCTAGTCAATTTCTACTCTAGACAGACAAGTCCAGTCCAAATGGAGCTTGAAAAGCGAACTTGATAATCAATGAATTTTGTTGTTCTTTTCTTAGTGCCAGGGGTTATTTGTTTGTCCACCTTATACTTTCCAATCCGGCCAAGCCTAGGCATGAAAGCCATAAGAAGCTTAAGGCAATGATTTTGGCATACACTACTGAGAAACCAAGGGTTGGTTTCGGTGTTTTGTGATGAGTGATTGACAGGCATTTTACCCTCTGTTCGAAGGGTACCTCCGAAGGGGCTTCAGAGGTGGTACCTCCGAAGGGTGTTCGGAGGTGGTTCACCGAAGGGTGTTCGGTGTTTGCTTGCTGCAGCTGTGCAGCGGAGTGTGCCTGTCGGAGGGGTCCGGCAGTACACGATGACTGGGTTCGTACCGATGGCTTCGGTACTTTGGGCGGTACACCGGAGTGTGTGCCGGAGGTTGCTAACCCGGAGAGGTCTCCGGAGTACTGGATACACTTGTCTGTTTGTCGGTGGTGCGCAGGGACTTCGGAGGCGACGGACAGGGTTCGAGCCGGGTGAACCTGGGTCAAGCGGGTGGCTTGATGCCAGGGGAGCGGGGAGCTCCGTCACGGTGGCTGCGAAGGTGGTCCGGGTCGGTCCTCGGGTCGAGGCGTGCCAGGTGAAGGCAGAGAGTGCGGAGTGTGGCTCCGGCTGAAGGTACTCCGAGACAAAGTCCTCGGAGGTGAGGCACTTCGAAGGTACTCCGAATGGAGTGACTTCGGAGTTGGTGGACCAAGTCCTCTGCGGAGGCAAGGTATTCGAAGTGTGCTCCGGAGGGAGACATTCGAAGGTGCCCGACGAAGGTCTCAGAAGTCGAGGTGCATCGAAGGCATGGTTCGGGTGAGGCTCGTCGAGGAGTGTGCTCGGAGTGAGACACTGCGACGGAGTGCTCATGGAATGCTTCATGCGGAGGCCTTGGACGAAGGAGGGACTTCGAAGGGTGGTACTCCGAAGGTGGGGCTTCGGAGTGAGGTTGTCTTGTGGTGCTTCGGCCATGCATGGCTTCGGTACACGGACGGACGGTGTTCAAGCTCGGAGTAGCTGCGAAGCCGTGGTGATCCACTCCGGAGGTGGTGGTGCGAAGGCCCAAGGGCTTTGACGGCTTCGGCTCAAAACCGTCACTGTATCGAAGGACTTCTTCGGCGGAGCGAAGGCCAACAGGCTGCAGGCTTCTCGCCGAAGCTTCCGCACCCCTCGCGTGCGAAGGGAGGTTCCAGAAGTCAACACTGTAAAGGCTGACACTGTCTGCTCTGAAAAAGGCTGACACTGTCCCCTCTGCAGCTGAGAGAGAAGCCTCCAGAATAAAGTTGGACTACCTTTTGTACCCCTTAGTTCTGTAGAGACAAAACGAATGTAAACCCTATGGGTAAAGTAGTCACTTCCTTAGGATGAAGCCGTGGGCTATAAATATGGGGGCTCGGTAGGTAACATTTAACACTTTGAGCATTTACTGTTGAGCTCATGTAAACAGACCTCGTTGTATTCATCCAGAGTTCATTTTATTTTGTGTTCCTTGTTCAAGCGGCGAAGCCCTGCTTCTGTGTGCTTTTGCTTGAGCTCGCGTTGCATACCTCGCTAGTTTTTAGTTCACCGAAGCCTGTTGAGGCGAAGGGTGTTTTTCTCACGAAGTGTGTTTTCCAGTGTGCTGTCGCTCTGTGTAACACGAGGCAAGACCTTGCTGCTTACTAGCGAAGCCCTGATCGTTTCCCGTAGTGCTTCTTGTGTCGAAGCCTTTAGCATAGTCCGTTTTGTGTGCGTGTAGACCTTCGCGTATGAAGCCCAACACCAGTTGCTGTCGCCAAGTACTTGGTCGAAGTCCTCAGAGGGCTGTCCACTCTTGCGAAGGGTGAAGTGCGAAGCCTGCTCGAAGCACCTCGTGTGCGGAGCCTGCACTGACTTAGCAGAGTAGATTTTCGAGGGTTGTTCGTGGAGCGAAGTCTTCTTGGCTTCGAACTTTTGCTCCTGCGAAGCCTGTGTTCGGAGCTGTCGAAGTACCTCCGAACCAGACCTTCGAAGGTTGTGTTCGAAGCCTGTTCCGCAGAAGACAGAACAGAACCGAAGGCTAAGTTTTTAGCCCGAAATTTTAAAAGCTCCCATTCACCCCCCCTCTGGTCGCCGTTTCCGGTCCAACAATTGGTATCAGAGCAGGTTAAGATCACCAGTTGACCTTAACCGGTTTTGTGATCTGTTGGCGACATGGATAGAGGCAGTAAAATTCCTCTGTTCGATGGGACAGATTTTGCATACTGGAAGGTGCGCATGGAGGCTTACTTGTTAAGCCAAGGAAATGCAATTTGGGAGATTGTGGACTCACAATACTCCATCCCTGATACCCGCACCACTCAAACTGAAAAAGATCAATATATTGCCGACTCGAAGGCAAGGAACATTCTGTTCATTGGTTTGAGTCGGAGTGAGTTTGATAGGGTGCAGCACCTTAGGACTGCTAGGGAGATTTGGACAACAGTCACTGTCTTTCATGAGGGCTCTGCTCAGATTAAGGCCAGGTGCCAAGCACCTACAATCAACAGTATCAGCTGTTTGTGCAGGCAC